>VOPJ01011655.1:62604-82207 GCA_014673585.1 Semibalanus balanoides
ACGCGAATGTGCACGTGAATCTGAATGTGCACGTACGCTGGTATCTGACAAAGTTGTGGACGGCGTTGTTAGAAAAGGACATTTTCGTGCCCAGGAGATTATTGCGCATTTTTGTGCAAATTTTGAGCAAATTCGTAGTGGTCCATTTATTTCTCACTAACGGTCTTTTTGAACAAAATACATGTTTTACAAACGCCAATAACTCGTAAACTACTATACGGCGTTCTTAGAAAATATGTTTTTCGTTATCAGCAGCTCAGTATCAGTAGGTATACTCATTTTGCATGAAAACAAAGTGGTCCGCGAAAGTGCACGCGAATGTGCATGTGAATGCGAATGTGCATGTAAGCTGATATCTCACAAAGTTGTGCACGGCGTTCTTAGAAATTGATATTTTCGTGCTCAGCAGGAATATTGCGCATATTTATGCAAAGTTTGAGCGAATTCCATTGAGGTCCGCTTTTTTCATGCTGTTGGCAAAAACGTGGATAAAACAGAAAATACTCGACGGCGTTCTTAGCCAAAATGATTTTCGTGCTCAGGTGATTATTGCGCACATTTGTGCAAAGTTTTGAGCGAATTCGTAGAGGTCCGCTTTTTTCATGCTATTGGAAAAAAGGCAATAACACAGCAAATAATGGACGGCGTTCTTAGTCATAAGTATTTTCGTAATCAGCAGCTCAAGATATACCTGTTTAGCACTTTTTTAGCAAAAACAAAGTGATCCACGATAGTGCACGCGAATGTGCACGTGAATCTGAATGTGCACGTTTTACGCTGGTATCTGACACACGTAAGCGTGGGTACGGCCTCTAGTTAGAAAAGGACATTTTCGTGCTCAGGAGATTATTGCGCATATTTTTGCAAAGTTTGAGCAAATTCGTCGTGGTTCATTTATTTATCATTAACGGGCTTTTTGAACAAAACACATGTTTTACAAACGCCAATAACTCAAAAACTACTGGACAGCGTTCTTAGAAAATATGTTTTTCTTTATCAACAGCTCATTATGAGTATGTATGCTCATTTTCAACGAAAACAAAATAGTCTGTGAAAGTGCACGCGAATGTGCATGGTGCATGTGAATCGTGCACGTAAATGGATATATGTAAGTTGTGCACGGCGGTTCTTAGAAATTATTTTTCGTGCTCAGGAGATTTTGCGCATACTTTTGCACAGTTTGAGCAAATTTCGTAGAGTCCGCTTTTTTCATGCTATTGGCAAAAATGGTGATAACACAGAAAATACTGGACGGCGTTCTTAGCCAAAATGATCTTCGTAGTCAACAGCTCACGATCTATACGTTCACACTTTTTAAACAAGAACAAAGGGGTCCATGAAAGTTCACGCAAATGCATATTTGTATATGTAGGCTATTATCAATTCGTTACACGCTCATAATGCTAAAATGGGCTCTTCATTACCGATGAGTTGTCGATTACGGGTCCTTGATTTGGTGATTTTTAACAAGAAAAGTTATATCTTATTAATTAGTAGACTCTCAGGCTAGTGTAAAATGAGCTATTTGCATAAATAACTTTTTTTATTTGACCTTGGCTGAAACTTGAGCATTGAAATCAATTAGATGAAAAATTGCTTGACGCGGTTCTTGAAATGGTTTAATTTTGTGTTTAAAAATGTTTTTTTGTCTATGAGCGTAAATATTTGAGCAAATTTTGNAGAAAATGACATTTTCGTGCTCAGGAGATCATTGCGCATATTTGTGCAACAGTTTGAGCAAATTCGTAGTGGTCCACTTTTTCATGCTATTGGCAAAAATGGTGATAACACAGAAAATACTAGACGGCGTTCTTAGCCAAAATGATTTTCGTAGTCAGCAGCTCACGATCTATACGTTTACACCTTTTCAACAAGAACAAAGGGGTCCGTGAAAGTTCACGCAAATGCATATTTGTATATGTAGGCCTATTATCAATTCGTTTAACACGCTCATAATGCTAAAATGGGCTCTCATACCGATAAGTTGTCGATTACGGGTCTTGATTTGTAATTTTTAACAAGAAAAGATATATCTTATTAATTAGGTAGACTCTCAGGCTAGTAAAATGAGCTATTTGTCCAATAAATCACTTTTCTTATTTGACCTTGGATGACCTTGAACATTTAAATCAATATAGATAAAAAAATGCTGGACGGCGTTCTTGATGGTTATGATTTTTGTGTTAAAAATGTTTTTGTCTATGAGCAGTAAATATTTGAGCAAATTTGTAGACGTCCGCTTTTTTCTCACTAAAACGCTTTGTGAACTATACCGATGTTATAAAAACACTATTTACTCAAAAACTACTAGACGGCGTTCTTAGAAAATTTGTTTTCGTAATCAGCAGCTCAATATCTATCTCTATGCACATTTTTAGCGCAAACAAAAGGGTCTGCGAATGTGCACGTAATGTGCATGTGGATATGATGCAACTATACGCACTAATTGTCTGCCATATTATTACATAATGATAAAGCTGCCAAAAAGTGAATTCTAGGCTCCTTATCCCAGATGACGCCAAAATATGATGAGCCTACTTAGGCTACTTTGTTGCCAGTCTGCTTGTAGTGTTTTATGAAATCAAATTCAAAAAAGGATTATTTTGCTGAATGCATCTAAATTTTGATTGACATTCGAAGATTGAAGCGGGCCAAACTTCCCTGCTCTTGGGTTTTATTGGCTAAATCAATCTTCATTTTGCTAAATAAATTTGGGCTATATTTAAGTTCCATTAGACAAGTATTGCTGCCAATGCGCCTTCACAATTNGTTACACGCTCATAATGCTAAAATGGGCTCTCATACCGAGAAGTTGTCGATTACGGTTCTTGATTTGTGATTTTTAACAATAAAAGATATATCTTATTAATTAGGTAGACTCTCAAGCTAGTAAAATGAGTTATTTGGCCAATAAATCACTTTTCTTCTTTGACCTTGGCTGACCTTGAACATTTAAATCAATATAGATGAAAAATTGCTGGACGGCGTTGTTAGAAAAGGTTATGATTTTCGAGTTTACAGGATGATTATTGCGCATTTATCAGCAGTTCAAATATTTGAGCAAATTCGTAGAGGTCCGCTTTATTTCTCACTAAAACGGGCTTTGTTGAACAAAATACCGATGTTATTACAAACGCCAATTACTCAAAAACTACTTGACGGCGTTCTTAGAAATATGTTTTTCGTAATCAGCAGCTCCATATCTATCTCTATGCACATTTTTAGCGCAAACAAAAGGGTCCGCGAATGTGCACGCGAATGTGCATTTGGATATGATGCAACTATACGCACGTCGGGAAAAGGTATATGCCAGGAAAAACCTGCGGGATAAATATGTACTCTACAGAATATAGTCCAGCCAATCAAATTATTTCTAGGCAGCTAACGCATATTCTATTAATTTTAAGTGTACCAGAGATGTATGGATACATAACTATAGACAAAAATCAGCCAATCAGGCCACATCTTTGTAATTTATTTAGCTGCCGTTGGGAATATCTGAAATTTCTCTAATCTAGGTATTTTGCTTTATCGGAAATAGAGAACTATACATTGGAAATAGACAATTATACATTGGAAATAGAGAACTATACATCGGAAAAATCGTATATTTGCTATGTAAACGCGACTAATGATACAGTCCGATTCACACCGAATTCATTTTGATCTGTTCACGTTCATCAGTCCGTCGACGGATGGTTTTTAAATTTTAAATACATTTTGTCGTCTCTCTGTTAGATGCACATACAGTCCGATTTCACTGTATGAATTATACAGTCTCATTCACACCGGATCCATTTTTAACTGCTGTCAGCCATCGGTCCTTCGACAGATTGCTCTGAAAATATTTTGTCTTCTCTGTGTTAGATCCATAGCCGAATATCCTAAAACAAATGTCATTGTATTCTGCAATAACTGTTTACTACGACAATATAGCTAATACGTTAGTCGTTGCATTATAAATCAAATGTGCAATAGACAAAAAACAATCGTTGACGGAATAATGGTGTTCAATGGATTCGTTGAGAACATCGCTTTTGACGAAATTGGCTTAAACTAAATAATAACAATTAAACGTTTACAAAAAAACATGCAGGTGGTCAAACGATCGCATGCAAGCTATACCGTATACGGCTTACTCAATTCGGCAGACGAACGTCGTTCCTCGGGCCCACCAAATATCTTGGATTAATTTAAACTTGAAGTTTGGGTGTGATCTGCTTCATTTCCGTTTTCCTGGAATGTTTTTTTAGGGTATAATAAACATAAAGCATAATCAATCTCTCAGCTATTTTGCAAATGCCCAAAACTGTTTGGATCCATCGTAGAGAAAACAAGGAGCAAAAGTTTGCCTTTATATATTGGAATAAAACATAATTAATAGAGCTATATTTTGCAACATTTTCGTGTCAAAGGTGGCAGTCAGCTACACCTTTTGTTGAACCCTTTGTTCCATAATTATACAGATTGTTGATATGCTCGTTCCCTGTCCAATGCATGCATGTTAAGTAAAATTATTGCCTTCCTGGACGTGAAAATGTGAAAAATATCACCATGACATAAAAAGGCCATCACAGGTCAGTGACCTGACATAACCTGGGTATAATTTACGAGAACAAGGTGTCATTTAACATCTTGATGACGCAAAAACACTTAAAGGTAAGAATGTGATAGCATTTCCTGGACTTATATCCAGAAAACGCTCAGGATGGCCGTAAGGGCCAGAATGCCACCAAAAGAGGCAAATGAGCCAACCTTAGAACTCATTTGCAGCAAAAACGGAACTCATTTTCGGAATCAGCATGAAAAACGGAACCAGGCGTTTTGTCTAGGGTGCCAATTGATTCCGAACAACAAGTGCAAAATGAAACACCCTGGACTGCAGGCCGGCGTCAAGTCGACTGCACAGTGCACATGGAGGGGGGGGGGGCAGAATAGGTGTCCAGTGTCGACCCAACCCTAATGTTGTTCGAGGATAGAGCAAAAACGGCGAAGTGCAGCAGCGCAATTTTGTGCATATCTGTTCTGAAATCAGCTACCCACATTATGTAAAATTATTTACTTCGGGTCATCTCAGGTCAGGTCACCATCCCAAGTCACGTGATGACCCAACCTTCAAAATGTTTGCGGGTGTACCGCAGCCTCAGTTTTAGGTACATCAGTTTCAAACTTGCAGGATTTCATAAGGTTTTAAATACCTATTATTTGTTGATCTTGGATTTCTGATATCGGTGACTTAAGGTCGGCTCAATTTCGTGACCACCGACATTGTTTTGTCAATAATTATCGACATAATGACGATAGAGAAGTCAAAATGGTACCAATGCATTTTGTCTCGTCGAGAAACGTCTTCCAATGTGCAGCAAGACGGGTCACCACTTGACCTTGAACTGTTGTCAAATTTGTCAGTTGGCCTAACCTGGTCAACATGAATATAATTCGAAGTGCCTTGACGTGACAAACACGATGGCGTCCAGGGGCAGATGCAGGGGAGGGTGGCTGGCCGGGCCATGACCCCCTAAAACGTCTGAAATCGGAGTTAGTTGACATATTTTCTGGTGTAAAAGAAAATCGAAGCAGCTTTTACTAAGCAAAAATAATAAACTACCAATGCATAAGCAGGCAGGATCCGATGAGCTTTTATAATTATGTGAGACTTTTGTACATAGCGATAGCACCAAAAAAAGAGAAAAAAGTGGCCCCCTCCAAACTACCGTTCCGAACCAAACCCTGCCCAAGTTATGAAAACTGTACGGATTTCGGTCACTTTATTTTGTTAGACCCTTGTAAGCATTTTTCGCAACTTTTGATTAGCTGGATTGGACGAGGACCCTCATTTTTGGGGCGGCATTGGCTTCTGAGGACGCCTATTGTCTGGCTTAGACAGTGTCTATTCTGCTCCATGAGGACAGCATTTGCTACTGGGCTGTGGCAAGGGCGTCGCCACATCCTGAAAGTTGGCGGGACGGAGGCACTTTTAAGTCGATTCTTTCCATACAATGCCCATAGGCGTAATGTTAACCCTGTAAGTGGCAGGCTCCCGGCTACCCCTATTTATGGCAGGGGGAGGGGCTTATTCGGCCCCCCGGAGATCTCGAGATCTAGCCGTCCGATTTTCAAAAATCAAACGGTGGTCGATTCAACTTAACATGATCTACATTTCTAAAAAATCGAATTTCATCAATTTTTAATAGGGGGGCAACGTAGGACCAAAAAGTACAAAAAATTAGAGGTATTTTTGATCCAACACAGCTGCCATGTTTATCAACCGATTTTAATTCAATTATCAGTGATCGATAGACATTGAGCAGGAAATTGATATGTGATGACGATTGTTAAAATTCAAAAAATCATAAAGCGTGTACCGGTCACTAAATTGGTTTTGGGCGAAGTTAAAAGCGTAATTCAAACGTTTTGGTGATGTCTTTTTCTGAATAAAATGCAATAATTGTTATTTGTACTCAATGCAATAGTTATTAAGGCATAATTTTTTGTCACATAGGCGGTGCCAGGGTTAAGCGAAAAAGGGAGGCCAAAATATACAAAATATGATCCGCAGTCATGCTTCTACCACGGAATAATAAATAAGTTTACTGTGGTCATCAGATAGTTCCATTTTGAATCGCTGCAAAATATCATAGGCGTATCCAGGATCCCATTTGGAGAGGTGCAAGACCTTTTTATAGGAATAAATCCCGCTTATATAATACTAACTAGTCAACAATTACTAGTTTGCTTGCAATTTTCAATTCTTGTGCAGCTTCAGTTCGGTACTCGCTCCAACTCATCAATGAGACTCATGTCACGAAAGATGCCTTTATTACAGGCCTGGACCCTAACCATCCTGTACGAACACTGTACCTTCCTCATTACGCCTACGTGGAATGTCCGTAAGTCACACTAACTGCGCCACAATCCATTACACCGGCCATCATATACTAAACTGCTGCATTCCCGACATAACATTTCCCCCTCTGTAGGAATGCGACCACTTACCCGGGAAGGACGGTAGGTTGCCGGAACAAGTTTTGTCGAACAGGCTCGCGGTTGCAAGTTGGACTCAGGCCAAGGGGCAAGGTATAAGTCGATAGGAAAACAGGACCACCAGGGTTGTTCGGACGGACCTGAAGGAAGGCACACAGGTTAGGTAGGTACCAGCAAAACTAACAGACAGTCAGTTTCAGTAACATATAGAAACAATCTCGTTACCCACAGTATGGCTGCATAATCACTCTATAAACATTCGACACATATCACACACGATCACAGTGGGTAACGTCTCGTTGGGCGGCGCTCTGCAGCCGACCGAAGTTGTCGACGCGGAGAGGTTTGCCCGTCCGACTGCGCCGTGGCGCGCTCAGGAGGCGAGCGGTGCGGTGACTCCAGCACACTCAACTGAGGCTCCACCGGCCGCTGCTCCGGTGACCGACGCTCTGGAAGAGTCTGCTCCGCCCCCGGCTGAGTCGCCTGCTCCGACGACTCTGGTAGCGGCTCCTCTACATCCAGCGGCGCCGCAGTCTTACTCATGCGGGACGCGTTCCACACCTTCCCGTCTGACAGCAGGAAGGTCCATCTTCCTCGTTGCCGCGTCACCTGCAGGGGCCGTGCCAGCTCCCGCTCGGCGAACTCTCACCAGTGCCGATGGTATGCGTGATGGCCGCCCCCGACGTTTGCCGTCCGTGTAGATTCCCTCATCTTCTCCTGTCCCCTGACGCACCGGCGCGCAGCGCTTCATCCTTCCGGCGGCTTCTGCGGCCAGGACGGTCAGCTTTTGTGTCATCAGCGTGCCATGCAGCAGCTGTGATTGGCGAACTCGGTGGCGGCGTGCGGCGTAGCCCTGTATTGAAGGGAGGAAGACCAGTTACCGCTCCTTACCAGGTCGGTGGCCATTCCGGGGAGCGAAGCGTGTTTTTGAGTACTGGTTGAAGCGCTCACTTCACGTTGGCTGGGGATGGAGTATGGAGCTCGTCTGTGGTAGATACCTCTCTCAGCAGGTATGCCTCGAATTCTCGACACGAACTGCGTGACGTTACGTGACAGGTTCGGATTATCTTCTCTGGCGAACACTGAGTTCAGAAACGTGATCACACTTGATGTGGTGATGTCCTCTGTAAATCCCACCTCTGGCCATTTACTGTAATAGTCCTGAATGACTATGGCATATCGACACGGACGTGGGCCCGGCAGTGGTCCCACGATGTCAAGACCGGCCTTGAACCACGGACCTGGTGGGAACTCCACTGGCTGGAGCGGCGTCGGAGTGCGCTTGAACGTCTTCTCGTTCTCCTGACAGACGCGGCAGCTCCGTACCGCCTCCTCCACCTGGGCGTCCAGTCCGGGCCACCAGTAGGACTGGCGGATGAGCTGTTTCGAGCGCACCATTCCCTGGTGCTGCTCGTGAGCGAGTGCCACGATTCTCTGCTGGAGAGCCTGAGGGACGATCAGCCGCTCTCCTCGGTACAGTAGACCGTTCACCACACACAGCTCGTGCCTGACTGCGTGGTACGGGCGCAGGTCGGCAGGCAGCTGGCTCAGCCGCGGCCAGCCCGTGTGCAGAATCTCTTGAACAGCACCTTGCACCTTGTCTCCGCTGCACTCGTCTCTGAGCAGGTACTCGGTGGACAGCCGGCAGGCCAACGGCAGCCACCACGAAGTCGTCCTCTTCTGTCTGACTGTCGGGACTCTCGCTGTGACGTAGACGACTCAGGCAGTCACTGACGACATTGTCTGCTCCTCGGATGTACTGGACATCGAACTGGTACACCATCAGTCGCGCTGCCCACCTGGCAATGCGCATGCCGGCGCGGCGTGCGCCTGAGAGACAGCACGACTCGAGCGCCTGGTGATCGTTCCAGTGTGAACCTCTGTCCCAGAGGAAGTCTCATTTCTCGCTGCCAGACAACAGGCGAGANCTCTGTCCCCACAGGAAAGTCCTCCATTTCTCGACTGCCCACACACAGGATAGACCTTCACGCTCCGTCGCGGCGTAGTTCCTCTCCGCGATGGTCAGGCTGCGTGACGCGAAGGCCACGACTCTCTCCTGCGTCCCGTGTATCTGGGACAGTGTAGCTCCCAGTCCGACCCCGGACGCGTCTGTAGTCACCAGCGTCGGCAGATTAGGGTCAAACGGAGTCGGCGGGCCGCTCTGGATGATGCGATTTTTCACTTCAGTGAACGCTCTGTTGGCGTCCTCGGTCCACTGGAACTGATGGCAGCCGCGCAGCAGCTGACGGAGCGGCCTCCAACCCACCGCTTGCAAATTCGCACACCACACGAACTTGGCGTAGTAGCCGACCAGGCCGAGGAACGACTGCAGCTCTTCTCGACTGGTAGGGGCGACGGCTTCCGAGACAGACTTGATCCGGTCTGGGTCGACTTGCATTCCATCCTTGCTGACGATCAAACCCAGGTAGCTGACTGAAGACTGTCGTAGCTTGCACTTCTCCATGTTCAGCTGCACATTGAACGACTTCAAGGGCGTTGCAGAACTGCAGACAGCGCCTGGTCATGCTCTTGTTGCGTCGCACCGAAGACGATCAGGTCATCTAGGTAGCTCTGGACTCCTGTTACGCCCTTCAGCACGGTCGTCATCATCCCCTGGAAGGCTCCGGGAACCGACGACATGCCCAGCGGGCACCTCTTGAAACGGTAGACTGCGTCGTGAGTGGGAAACGCTGTCAGGCCCGCGCCTCGGATGTAGCTCTAGCTGATGGTAGGCCTTGGTCAGGTCGAGGGTGGAGTAACACTCAGCTCCACGCAGGCGGTGAAACATCTCCTCCAGGTAGGGCAGAGGAAATGCATCTTGGGATATGGCCTTGTTAGGACCACGTAGATCCACACAGATCCGCACCTTTCCGTTCCTCCTGCGGGTGACCACCAGTGGTGACAGCCACTCTGGTGCCTCTGCCTCTTCGATGATGTCCGATTGCAGCATCTTCTTCAGCTCCTGGTCGACTTCATCTCGGATGCTGAAGGGCAGGCGTCGTGCCTTTGCCCTTACTGGTTGAACCTGCCTGTCCACCTTCGGCTTGTGGGTGAAGCCGATGATCATAGGCAGATGGCGCTCCTCATTCTCCACCTCCGTCTTCACTGCCGACACAGGGTGAGGTGCACCTGGGACAGTGCAGAAGCCAGGGCAGACATCGCATTCAATCCAGAATTGGGCCTTCACACCTTCCACAACGTAGAATACTGCAGCTGTGCTCTTGTCACCAACTGACACTTGGAGGGTGACACACCCTTTCACCGGAAGGGGTTGGCCCAGCACCGACACAAGCTTGTGAGGTGCTTGCCCGAGAGGAACAGCTGTGAACTTATTATGGTACAGCACGTCAGGAATCAGTGACACTTGTGAGCCCGTATCGAACAGCATCTGACATTCTGCTGAGGCATCATCAGAGGAGAGTACTACTTGATGCATGAACTGCTCGCCTGCTCCACCTCCATCCACAGTCAGGACATCTACCTCACACACTTTTTTCTTACTGTAACTGGGGGGTCCAGCCGTCTCGGCTTTACTCCTGCAGCACTTTGTGAAGTGTCCCGAGCGACCACATGCAGCCTTCAGTCCATTACAACCAGGGTAAGATGCCAAGTGTTTTGGAGAACCACACCTATAGCACCTCCCAGGGGCCATGTTGGTTGCAGACTGGGTGGACACTTGTTTTCTCTGCTGAGTGGGGTGATACACAGCACTTACTTGTGTACTTGCCTCCATCTCACGTGCCTGTTGTGAAGCCGCCTCAGACTGAGCAGCCAGCTGTAGAGTCTTCTCCAGGGTGAGGTCAGCTTCGATGAGCAGTCTCTCCCTCAGCCTGGGCATCCTCGTCTTCTCCACGATCTGGTCTCTCACCATCTCCTCCATCAGCTCGCCAAACCTGCACCTGCTTGCCAAACCTCTTAGTACATTGGCATATTCCTCTGTGGTTTCATGGGGGAGCTGACATCTCTGACGGAACTTGTATCTTTCTGAGACTACATTTACTTTTGGCAAGAAATGAACCTCCAATGCTACCATTGCTGCCTTGAATGTGTCCCCTGTATCTCTCAGGTTTTTAAACACCTGTTGGCCTTCACAACTCAAACAATGTAGTAACAGAGCCCTTTTCTAGGGTCGGGGAGCTCATCAGCACCAGATGCAAGCATGTACACTTGGAAAACATCACGCCATTGCTCCCACTGCAAAACTGGCGCACCTGGTGAAGCGAGAAACGCGGGTGGTGCAGTGAGGGAACGAAAATCTGCCATCCTAGTCGCCAAAAATGTTACGTCTTGTGCAGCTTCAGTTCGGTACTCGCTCCAACTCAACAAAGTGAGACTCATATCACGAAAGATGCCTTTATTACAGGCCTGGACCCTAACCATGCTGTACGAACACTGTTCCTTCCTCATTACGCCTACGTGGAATGTCCGTAAGTCAAACTTTGCGCCACAATCCAGTTACACCGGCCATCATATCTAAACTGCTGCATTCCAGCATAACAATATTATCTACTTGAGGCCTATGCATCAAAGTTTCCTTGCAATAATTGGACCCCTTTTTCGGTTCGCTGAGCGCGCCTCTGCAATAAAATTATTTATTTCCTCTCCTGGACTCGTTGTCCCAGTCATCATTCTCAACTATCTGTTATTGCGTCGTAATCGCTGGTATATCGTTATCACTATGCAAGTCAACCCCCTTTTTCTGTGCCCTGGACACGCCCTTGAAACTCAAGACGTAATAAATTATGCCAAAATTAGAAGAAGAAACTATCTTCAGCATCTGCATAGCTATAAACGTAATTTGTATTGCTTGATTGACTGTCAGCTAGGCGTTTCTTACTTTTGGAAATCCCTCTTTTAAAGTACCTGAAACCGCCTCTGCCGTAAAAATACAATATATCATGAACATCAACTAATTTTAACTTATTTAAATCAACGTAAACCTATGCAACTTCTTCATACTTGAGGCAGTTAGGAAGAAATCGTGATGATCGCATTTCCGTATTATCTACAATTGTCGCCGAAAAATCCTGCCAAAACTGGACCGCCCTCGAGCCGCCTCTGTTCAGAATTAGTGTGAATATTAGTGTCAGAAACTCCAATTTGGGACTCCAGATTTTAAAATCAATGTTAGGAAAAGTCCGAAAGTTTCATAAACCTACTCGTAGCCGTTTTGGAGATATCTAAGAAAAACAGAGGGAGTGGGCAATATTCCCCCCCCTGCCACTAATAGGGTTAAAGGGTAGGGGCTTTTGGTCAATCTCAGGAGCCCTCAGCGACCTATAAGGGCTTCTGTCGACGTCAGGGGCCCTCTCTGGGCCTTAGAGGGCCCTCTGTCGACCTCAGTAGCTTTAGAGTTTAGTTCGATCTCAGGGGTCCTTTTCGATCTCAGGACCCTCTGTCAACCTATGGGGGGGGGGGCTCTGTCGACACTCAGCGGACCCTCTGTCGACCGCAACGGGGGCCATCAGTTGACCTTCAGGGGGGGGCTTGGTCAATCTCAGGAGCCTTTATTCGACCTCAGGGGGCCCTCTGTCGACCTCTTGGTGGAGGGGGGTGCTCGGTTGATTCTCAGGCTCGGGGGCCCTTACTAGATCTCAGGGGCACTCTGTGCATTTCAGCTAAGGGACCCTCCGGCCATCTCGGGTGCAATTATTTACCAATGAGTGGCAACTCTGGGTGGGTTTACTTAGCGGGTAAAAAGTGGGGTGACAAAACATATGGTTTTCCCCTCCACTTTACAATGTGGGGTGTCAATTGCTCCCATGGCCCCCCGGTTTCTTCGCCTTTGCATGCGGCACGACTATAATAACTTGACAATCGGTCCTGATTACATTGACAAGTCAAAGACAGTGGCGTTCAAATCGTAGGTGTCAAGTCCCTCTGAATCGCAACGATAATATGTCTGACTCTGTCCACAGTCGGGTGTGCAAGTCTCCGCGATGATCCC
This sequence comes from Semibalanus balanoides, assembly GCA_014673585.1. Lineage (NCBI taxonomy): Eukaryota > Metazoa > Arthropoda > Thecostraca > Balanomorpha > Balanidae > Semibalanus > Semibalanus balanoides. The sequence goes on from VOPJ01011655.1 coordinate 75,536, forward strand.
TCTGAATCGCTACGAGATCATATGTTTGAGATGACGTCATGATCCCGGCAACAGACGCGCCTCCTGAGCCCTGCTGCACGGTCTTCAAACCCACCGAGAGATAACACTGGTCAGTTCGATACAGCCTTGTATGGCCCTGGTCGTTATCAGGANGCTTCCACAGAGACCAAGCCAGCCGCGGTGGCGGCGCCGCCACACTGCTGCTGCTGCCATAAACACCTAGGCGTCCGTCCTCCCCTGTCGGCAGACACACCGGCACCTCTCCACAGCATCACTAAGGGTTGCCGACGCTTGTGTCCAGGCCGGCAGACTTACCAACTATACCATGTGTCCAGGCCGGCAGACTTACTAACTAAGAACTGACTACGTCTCACACGGCGGCAGCAGCGTTTAATTAAGAGCGATGTATTGTACCAGAGGTAATCAGAGTCACCGGACCACCTGGCAGTGTCACCGGATTGCCAGAACACCGTCACAGATGACGTCACGTACTCACCGTCAAGTCCAGTGCATATCACACATACAAATATGACATTATGGAGACAGACATCATAATCTGTCTCCATATTCGTAACCAACAAAGAAGACATACAGGATAGCAGGAGGCCGACATAATATACACTTGGAGTAGACATTAGGTAAACACTGATGATAAGTGAACTCTACGCAGTGTCCTTGAAGGGTATAGATGTATTCTCACCCTTCAACCGAGCCGTCTCGGTGCGCCTCTGCTGCTAATGTCCGCTCCTGATCCAGATCACCCTTCACACACGTGGTGGTGGTGAGACGGCCGCTGCTCCCTACTCGTGCTGCTGCTTCTACTGCGCACTGGGGCGGCACTTTGGCTAGATGGGGTTTGTACACTCAACACTATATCATCTTGTGACGCAGCCGCTCACTGCAACTATTTCCCTGTCTTGGGCGATATGGAGGCCATGACGACTTGACAAATGGCAAAGACGACGATTTAAATGAAGACAATGTTCTAATGGTTGTGATGTGATTTTATTATGATATTATTTTAAGCAAGGTAAATATTGGTGTGTGGTTTGTCGTGCTCAAAGGCAAAGCCACCTTTCTAAAATATGGTAACAACTGACACATTGAATTCGATTCTTGCCATGCAACTCCCATTGGTGTATTGTTAAAATTCGGCAATGTTTTGCAGACTTCTGTACTTGCGGGGGGACGTGTTTTCTTGCCCCTCCACTATTAAACGCCCAATGGTCGTGCTATGTGACTTCATTTGTATATGAAGTTATTGATCTTTTTAGTATGAGGGACAAAGGTAAACCAATGATATCAAAAAACAAATTCAGTTAATTCTTGAAAGTTCTCTTCTCCGTCTAAGCATCACCGCACATCTCTGCCTCCCATTCTTGTCGCACTCTCTCGGAATGCGACCCCGACTCTCCCCGCTCATATTGGTGTGACTTTTCTGTTCTCTGGCTCCTGATGGGGAGGCCGTTCCTCCTCCGTCTGCTGCTTCCTGGCTGCACATGCCATCTCTGCTGCCATTTCTTGCGCACTCTCTGAATCGCTGACTCCCAGACTCTCCCGCTCATATGGTCGCTGACTTTTATGTCCTCTTCTGGCTCCTGATGGAGGCGTCCTACCGTCTGCTGCTCTGCTGCACACGCATTCTGCTCGTCCCAGGCAGGCGCCAGCGCTCGTTCACGCTGCGGCGAGTCCTGGAACACAAGCCAGAGACCCAGTCAGCAGGCGGGATGGGGATCGGTCCTCGACAAGGACTTTTGGTGAGCACGTGACTGAACACTTGAGAGGGGCGGAAATCAAGCACCACTGTTGTTTGTGGGTCATATTATACATTCAAGCTAAACAATATTTTATAAGTTATAAAACAAGTTGGTTGGAACGCATGGCTGCGATGACGATTAAAAAAGTACCAGAACTTTTTTTTTTTTTACCCCCTGAGCCCATTTTTGAACGTAAAAAATGTAGGGTTCAACTGACAAGGATCTTGTCAAGACGAATATAATGGTGTTCGTCCCATCAACATGGACTGAGGGCTTCCAAAGCTCTATGGGGGGTGTCAGAATCTGCTCCTCATATGCAGGTTTATCGAAATTCTGGTCACCCGCAGGGAACATGTGAAACATTTGTCCCATTTTCGATCATTAATGTGAATGAAGATGCTATATATAGAGCTACAGTATGAGACACGCAATCACTTAGACACACAGGCACACATACACTCAGACACACATATACTCGACAAACAGACACACAGACACACATACACACAGACAGACACACAGACACACAGACGAACAGACACAAAGACACCCAATCCGACACACACGCATGCAGTTACCAAGCTAGATCACACACACCTTGTTCTCTGTGCTCCTCAACCTCCTGGCGGTGTCGCATCTCCAGATCACAGATATCACGCCTGAGTCGCAGTTCCAGACCATTCCGCTCCTGCTCAAACTCGTCCACCTCCTGACGATGTCGCCTCTCCAGATCACCGATATAACGCCCCAACTCGCTCACCCCCTGACGGTGTCGCCTCTTCAGATCACCGATATCACGCCTGAGTCGCAGCTCCAGAGAGTGTCGCTCCTTCTCCAAATCATCCACCTCCTGACGTGTCGCCTCTTCAAGAATCACCGATATCACGCCTGAGCTCGCGCTCCAGAGAGTGTCGCTTCTGCTCCAAATCATCCCCTCCTGACGGTGGATAGGCCTCTTCAAGATCACCGATATCAGACTTTGAGTCGCCAGCTCCTGACCATTCTGTCCTGCTCAAACTCGTCCCAGCTTGTATAAGAAGAGATGCCTCCTCATCTGATCCACATCGTCTCCTCCAGGAGTTTGCGCTGAGATATTAGACTCTTGGCTTGTTGTTCGCCGCCCGATATTGATATGATATTGGTGGTCGCCGCTCCAGTCCTCTCCCCTCCTGTTGAATCGGAATCGCTAGCATACTTGTCTTCCTGAACAGAGTTGTCGCTTCCTCCTCCTGCTGCTACGGCTGCACACTGCCCACTGTTCGTCTAGACGGATCGTCACGTGGAGAGGATCTGGAACACAGGCAGGCCAGAGTTAAGTCAGCCGGCAGGAGGGTTGTTTCACAAGTCGGTCTGCAGAGTTACAAAGACGGGAATATTGTTGTAAAGTTTGTCACAAAAGCTTTGATTTGACCTGCCATTCGACCGTAAGGAGGGATATTGCCCTCCCCTTACCCTATTCCTGGGAGGGATGAAAAGTAACCGAATCTGTCGGGGGGCTTATTCGCCCCCCCCTTCAGATCTTCCGCTGCCCATAAGGAGCTAGAAAACATGAAACTTGGTGTTTGACTAGGTTCGAAATAGAACTCTATTTTGTCAAATTTTGGGTGCCTTGGGTCATTATTTCAAGGTCAAATGAACGTCATAATTTTTTTTTGTCAAAAAAACATTATATTTTTCAGGAAACCTTGCCATTATCTCGAAACTATGGAGCTAGGAGGAATCGAAAAATCACTGTCAAAGCGTTTTTAATTTCCTTTCACCCGCGTAAGGCATCAAGAAATGACCTCAGGTCATGGTTTTGGACTGTAGAAGGGTCAACAAAATGTAAAAAACCTGTTTTCAGCAAATGTTTGTTCGTTTAATAACTTTTTATCTAATGTATATTACACGCAACTTATTTGGTACCATCATGTTTCTCTCGTAATTGCGGTTCGAATCATATCATTTTGTCAATCGAAATTTGACGCCGGGTTTCAAGGTCAAGGTCAAGGTCATGGAGACGTAAGTCGGTCAAAATGCATATCAAAAGACGCGTATTGACGAGAGAAATATTTTCAGACCATTTTTGAGTCTCTATGATGTTCTTGTCACGAGTTATTGATAAAAAGGTGTTAGTGGCCTTGAATGACCTTTCAAAAGGTCACTGACTAAAAAAATCATCCTTTTCATCAAGAAGCGCCTAAGATACATGACTACCTGAAAGTAATTGGATTGATGCAATGTTATTAAACCTCGTTTTTCATTTTTTCAACCATATATCTTATATTGGAAAGGTTAGCATTTGAACCTGACATCAGGTCAATGCAAATATTTAGATATCACCCTGAAACTTTCAAACACTTATTTTAGCATGTTTTCTCCACATATAACCGTTTTTTTTTTGAAATCGTCATGAAATAAAAAACTTGCATCTTTTTGTAAAAAATTAAGTTTTTTCAAAAAAAAGGTTTTCAAAATTCAAAATTTTGAAATTTTTGAGATAGCCATCTGAAAGAACATATCAATTCTCTACCGATGTCTTGTTTTTTGCTAACACTTCCTTCAAAACACATAACTCTCCATGAGTGCTTAACCATGCAAAGATATTTGTGTCAAAACGCCGAACCGCCCCCCTAAAAACTGGTCCTGGAACCCCTCCTAATTAATATCAATTTTGGAAAATCAAAGTACACCATTGATGCGCAACGGGTCAAGAATGAAATGATTAGGAAAAGCAGCAGTTTAAGATTCTGAGTTGAGTTATGAATGAACCCGTACGCAACAAACCGTCAAGGGGGGCCGTTCGGCCCCCCGACAGTAAATAGGTTAAAAAATACTTTCACAAGGATCTCGAAGAAAACACAATATGTACGCTCTTCAGTTATTTGGATTAAACCAGACCGAAAATCCATTACAAACTTGGTCTAAACATACAACTATCCGGCTTTCTGACAACCCCGTTTTAGTTCCCCCCTGTTGACGGGATGTCGCGCTCTTTTCGGCTAGAAACCAATCATGCTGAGATGACTGTTTCGCAGTTTCCAGTTCGGTCCCGTTCCTTGACGTTGTGCCTGCTCCAAGCTCGTTCACTCCAGGTCGTGTGTCCATGCTAAGTCCGATTAACTCCCGTCTGTGTTGAGCGGAGTCTCCTCACTCTTCCTCTCTGTATGTATGGGAGCAACTCCTCCTCATCCTGCAGCTCCTGCTTTGCGCGCCGCGCCATCTCTCGCGCCACCGACCTCGCACGATCGGTCAACGCTTGCGGCGGAGCCTGTAACACAACAGGCAAGGGAGGCAACCATCTGACAGTGGATGAAACAAAAAACACTCAATCTTTGGATAATATACAGAGCATTGTGTCAGTAAATTGATGATAACATAGAGTATTGAGCATTGTTGTATCATGCATTGATAAAGCACCTAAGCTCAATTGTGATGAATTTATATTATAATCAGCTTTCCCTGTTATAGCGAACGTTGTGTTTATCAAGGTATATGACAAAATTAATCAATTTATTTAGTTTTTAACCATATTCCTGACGAGATAAAAACACATAATTCTGTCAAGGGGGCTCTTTGCCACTTCCATATCTTAGAAGCCGCTCAACCAATTTCCTTTAGGAAAGCAGCATTCGATTTCTTGGAGATTGAACTGCATTCCTTTATCTAATCCGTGCACCGACAGTGGTCTGAGACAACTTAGAACTAACGGGGGCGGAATGCGGATATCCCCCCAAGCGATCTATAAAACTACGCAACGTGGCGAGAAGCGGAAGACAGTGTTACATAAGTGGATTTTTCAGACAAAGTTTGTGGGGCAAAATTCCATATTGACTTAATGTTTGGTGAATTTAAGGTAAAAAATTGCAATCTTACGTCAAGAAATCTTTAATTATGCATTACATATGTCATCTGTGCATGGTTTAAGTTAGACATAAGTTGTTGGGGCCAAACTCAAAGTTGGTGGGGCCAGATGCCCAACCATCTGAATAGAAAACTCCACCCTTGCAGTTTTTAGGCTAGGTTGTGACGAAGTAACAGAGAAAATATAGAAATATTGTTTTATCAGGTCAATATTGAGGTAACCAGAGGTCAAAACAGGTTAAATTGTCCTGTATTTCGAGTCAATTGAGTATTGCTTCACAGAGTCTTAACCCACGCGGCGTAGGGGTCTCCATCTGAACGCGCGCCGAAGGGGGGGTAAATTTTTCCCCCCCTCTTATATTCCGAACCAATAACCGTAGCGAGAAACGCCGCAAAGGCAGCGAATCGAAAGGTTCAATGAACGAATCGAATGCATACCCGACAGTTTTTCAAATTAGGTAAATGTCAGTCACGGTCAGGTCATATGGAAAATTCGAGTTAATTGAGTAATGGCGTTCATACTTTCAAATTATAATATCCCTTTTATTAAGATTCATCAAAATGCAATAAAGGTCTCTCTTTCTCAAAGGTGTAATACATCTCATGCATTAAGTAAAATTGAATTGCATGCAAAGGTTCAAGGTTAGGTCAACAGAGGTCACTGTCACGAAGAGGTCAAAGAAGTCTTGTGACACATATTTCGTTTTTTTTTTGGCACGTAAAAATCGATAGCAACAGCTATTTTTACAACTTGACCCCATAAAAGGTCAAGATCAGGTCATCTAAGGTTCAAAACTGGAAACTGACTAATATGAATAAACAATGCATGTTTCTAGGGTCAGTTTTTGTCTCATGAAACACAACAAATGGCACCTTATATATCTGTATCAGGTCAAAAATCCAAAAAAACGTTATTTTGAAAAAATGACGTCATTACCTACTTATGCTTGGAAAGCAATCAGTCACTGAAAAATGAAGATTTTACTATAAAATTTGGTTTGAGTATTTATTACACTTGGTTCTCTTATATATATATATATATATATATATATATATATATATATATATATAT
>VOPJ01011657.1:0-18578 GCA_014673585.1 Semibalanus balanoides
GAACAGAATGATATTCAAATAATTGTCTTATTGTTATTGAAATCCGGTATTAAAGACGATTTTTCGATTAGGACTAACGCATTAACACTTCCTCGCAACGAATTACAAACAATGCGGAAACCTTACAGCGGTCAGCAGAAAAACGATTCTTTGTGAGAACTACATTGAGGTGTGTCTAAGTAACTGTACATTGACTATACATGGAGTTATATTTAATATATATATATTGCAAAACAAAATCAGTGATGCCCCTTCACATGATGATGCCACCCCCCTCCCCAGGTCGTGATGCCCCTGTCGGAAAATGCGGTATGCTAAAAAAATTCCTGGCTCGCCCTTGCTTATCCTCGTGGTTATTAATAGTTTTATGCATGAAGTGGCCATTAACTGATTCAGTTTAAGAACGAGCCGAAGCGAGTTCATAAACTGAATCTTTAAATGCCACGAGAGTACATAAAACGTTTATGCATGGCCGTTTCGAGGGGCGGGGAATACCAAACTTTTTCGAGTACAGATTTCAAGTGACAGTAACATTATTTCTAATTGAGCTCAATGCAGGGTCATTGACCTAAGCTCAGCAGTGTATTATCACTCCCGGTGTATTAACACTCCAGTTAATGCACGCTAAAGGTAAGCACGTGGTCAATGGAAATTACTAATTCGGCCATGCACTAAATATAGTTTTAGCGATGAGTTTGGCATTTATGATTCAGTTTATGAACCAGCCGAAGGGCGAAGTTCATAAACTGAATCTTGAATGCCACGAGTGCATAAAACGATGTTAGTGCATGGCCGTATTCGAGGAATACCACCTTTTTCAGTACAGATTTCAAGTAATACATATTCTAAGGAGCTCAATGCAGATCATTGACTTAAGGCTCAGCAGGTGTATTATCACTCCCGGAGTGTAATTAACACTCCAGTTAATACACGGCTAAAATTAAGCACGTGGTCAATGGGTATACTTATTCGGCCATGCACTAAATATGCTTTATATGTGGGTAAATGATGTCCAAACAGTTGTTACAAACTTGGCGGTGCTGCGCCACCGTTTCCTTGCCATTCCTGACAAACTTGAGGTGATGAGCTGGAAATCAACATCATTAACCGTACGCTTGTTAAAGGGACACTGTCACCTTCCCAAAAGTTCTCAAATGTACACCGCTTGTGGTGCTTAATATGAAGTAATTGCTGCCGAACTCGATAATGACATTTTTTATCATAAACGTTGCTCAATTTCATAAAAAGTACAGATTTAATATTTGGGCTGATGACGTCATATGAAGGAATTTTTGGGAATAAAGAAAACCTTCGCGCTGCCATAAATATGACTAGTGATGGATAATGTATGGCCAAAGGTAAAACAAGTCGACTGTAATCAACATTTAGTAAAGAGAGACGACGACATCGGATCAGGGTCGTTCAAATACACTTGGGACTGGGGATTTTACAGATGTCAAAACCAGCTCGAATTTCTCTGTGATTCGACCTCAGTGGTTGATTTAACTTATACCATACATAATTTAAATGCCAAGCACGCAAAATGGCTATCTCAACTCAAATATAATGTTAAGGTGGCAGTGTCCCTTTAAAAGCATAAGCTGTCGAACAATCGTCATGATTTGTGTATCTGACTCTTCTAGGCACCAATCTAAGCTGCTGATGACCTTGGGTCTTTGGGGATCTCTTTCTTTGCCGTTTTCCCGTAACTGGTTCCGACATCCTCTATGGGAATGTCGCAGATGCATGGGCTACAATCATGGAATTACGTATTTTGTTCGTTTTCGCATCGTTGGCCACAGGTCTTCCCGATCTAATGCGTATCTACTTATTGGAAAGTATTTGGCTATCATTTGTCATTCCTGGCAATAATTTGCAAATGCAATGCACATGCAGCGTTACAAAAAGATGAATGTTAGCATTGGATTCCTACATAATTTTAGATATATAAATGGGGGGTTCGTTTAAAACCTCACACGTCTGCAATAAACCCACATCTGCACTTAACTAAATCAAACACAGCTCGGTACCTCGTGGGTGTATTCAACCATTTCTGCTCCCTCCCTCTCTCTCTCTCTCTCTCTCTCCTCTCCTCTCTCTCTCTTCCCCTCGTTCTCTCCCTCTCTCACGTCGCATAGCACCACACAGGATCTGGATGACCAATAAGCGCGCCTTCCGAACACATGATTGGTGATATTAGAGAGAAGCGGTGAAGACAGGCGGGGCCGAGCTGGTGCCGCAGTAAACCTCAGTGATCGTGTGGGCGTCGGTGTCAGCCAAGGGTTCAGTCCAGGTCCACCTGGGCTACATCGTGCGCTTTTGTCGAGGGGTTTTATGACAAGCTTTAACTCAAGAGATTCATGACGACTTTTAACTCACGAGCTTCATCTCAAAGGTGTCATGCCAATAGTTTCACCCAAGGGTTTCTCTCCACGAGTTTCACAAATAGTTTCCCCAGATATTTCATCAAAGGTTTATCGGGGCTTTCACGCAGGCGTTCCACCAAACACTGCACGTGTTAAACAAGTCAGTCGTCGTAACTTTTGCAAATCCACAAAGCCACAATCTCGCCGACAGCAAGTTTATCAAACAGCAGTGGTTCAACCGGTTCAACGATCAGCCGGCACCACAATCGGCACCAAGTCAACTCCATGCACACATGTACACCGGGTGATGAACAGCGCAAGACCTCACCGAAACTATCGGAAACAGACGCGCTTATCGAGACATACATTCACCGCGTCGTTGGCATTCGATGATTGGCAGCGACATTATCCTCTGGCCTTGCAAGTGGCCCCCGCGTGGGTAAAGTCGAAGTTTCGACATCACCTACAGTTTGGATGGATAAAACTAGTCAGCGCGCTCCGAAATCGCTCAGAACGAAAGTCGTTCCACAAACGCATGCGAATCGGAGTGCCGACAAAGATAGGTTGATTTTTAAAATAAATTAGTGGTTTAAATAGGGCGAATAAATACGGGTAATATTAAATAAAACGGTTAGCGAAGCAGACGGAATAGTGGCAGCAAAACCCGAGCACCAGCGAAACGAGGAGAAAGCGCCACAGTGCTGAACAGCTCACAACAACGAAGAACACCTCATACGTCACACATGACGTCACACAAGCCGTGACGTCACACCCACGCGGCCGAGTGACGTCACTACGTCCCGAACCGTATAAACAACATTGAACACCTAGACCGCGGGCCAGGGCCGAGGCCGAGGCCGAGGCCGAGGCCAGAGCCGGGGCCAGTGCCGGGGCCGGGGCCGCGGCCGGGGACCGGGTCCGGGCACGGACCGCGACCCGACCGGGACCGGACCGGACCGGACCGGGACCGGACGGGGACCGGGACCGGGACGGGACCGGGACCCGGGACCGGGGACCCGGGACCGGGACCGGGACCGGACGGGACCGGGACCGGGCCGGGCCGGCCGGGCCGGGGCGGGGCCGGGCCGGGGGGGCCCCCGGGGGGCCGGGGCGGGGCCGGGCCGGGGCCGGGGCGGGGCCGCCGGGCCCGCCGCGGGCCGGGGCCGGGGCCGCGGGGCCGGGGCCGGCCGGGGCCGGGGCCCGGGGCCGGGCGGGGCGCGGCGGGGCCGGGCCGGGCCGGCCGGGCCGGGGGCCGGCCGGGGCCGGGGCCGGGGCGGGGCCGGGGCCGGGGCCGGCGCGGGCCGGGCCGGGGCCGGGGCCGCGGCCGGGCGGGGCCGGGGCCGGGGCCGGGGCCGGGGCCGGGGCCGGGGCCGGGCCTTCGCCAGCAGGTCAGCGTCCTCCTTGCACTCGCGAGTTGGCCTCTTGCAGCCCAGACAGCTACCACAACGTATGTACAATCCACCACACGCACAAAGCACGTCTGCCACACGCACAACGCACACAGAGAGAGCGGGGAGAGCAAACATTACGCTAATATCATGCAGGGCCGTAGCTGCCCGGCTGCCTCCACAGGCGAAGGGAAGAGCAAGGAGGGGAAGGGAATGAAGGAAGTTTGGGAACACTGTGGAGGAAGAACAGGAGCTGGGAAGAGTTTTGGGAGCAGAAGAAGGAGGTCTGGGAGAAGTGAGAAGGAATGAGGAAGAAAACGGGTTGGAAGCGGAAAGGAAGAAGAGAAAACTGGCATCTAGGTTGAAGAAGCTAAGAAGCTAAGAAGAGCTACGAGGTGAAGAGTGATGGAAAGAAGGCGACATAAGAAGGCGGAAAGGTGGGTGATATAAGAGATAGTGATACAAAGGTGGATGAGAAATGACTCATCGGTGAAAGGAATACGTGGAAAGACAGTGGGAAGGATTTCATGGCTGACGTGGATGCCTTCCTCCTCCACCCGGGCAGCAGCAGCAGCGCACCCTGGCGGCCGCGAACGAACCACTAGTACAAGCAGTCCCCGCTAGACTCGCTGCCGTCGCCTGTCAGGCGATGCGGCTCGTTCGGTTATTTCGATTGTCGACCGATTAGCGGAAACTGGCGATGGTGACCGCGTCTATATACAAGGCGAGGAGGGCGAGCTGGCTAAGCGGGGAGGGGCGTGGACAGTCAGGCGTCAGGTCGAGAGTCAGGTCAAATGTCAGGTCAGCTTCGTCAAGAACCTAGATGGTCAACAGTTTAGTGATCTGAGTCTGATCTGAATTTAGGTTGAACCTTAGCTGAACCAAGGCAAAACCCGGAGGAGAATTCCGGCGGAACCATGCCTGAGCCCAGGCGGGACCTAGGCTTAACTAGAGAACCTCGCCGAAATATTGGCGGATTGCAGCGAAGCAACCTCTTTCTCGGCATTACGCGTAAATGAAACAAGTTCCAGTCGAGAGCTTCTCGAGGTCGGACCAAGGCTCGGCCAGCTCAGCTCAGTCAAGAATTAGCTAGTCCCCAGGAAAGAGATTATTAGTCCTACCCACTGCCGAGCACAACCAATGTGAAGACATCACGTCACAACGCCACGCCACGTCACAACGTCAACAGAACGTCATAACCTCGCCTTGCCAGCATCATAACGTCTCCACATCACTACGTCTCCACATCACTGCGTCATCGTCCAGTCTCTGCGTCTGTCTCTGTGTCTCTTCATTACCCTCTCCCCTCCCCCTCTCCCTCTGCGTCTGTCTCTCTGTCTCTCCACCTCTGTCTCCCCTCCCTCTCTCCTCCCCCCTCTCCTCCACCCCCTCTCCCCCTCCCTCGCCCCCTCGCGTCTACCCTCCTCACCCTCACACCAGCGACCTATCACTGGGCGCGTACTGACAGGCCGCCATATTGGCCGTCTGCGACCTGGCAGCGCTCACCGCCGCCGGGCTGTACGCTCCCACTGGCACGGCGAAGCCGCCCGAGTGCTGCTTGGCTCTCAGCCTGAGGCTGGCGATGCTGGACGACATGCTGGGGCACTGGTCGGGCCTGACGGCGTAGGCGGCGTAGGCCCCGGCGGTGCCGTACGGACAGCCGGCCGCCGACAGCGACGACGTCATCGACGCAGAGCCGATCGGCGAGGCGGCCACCGTGTTCGGCGCGCTGAAGCAGTTCATGCCGATGCTGGCTCCCGGCGACTGCGGGGAGGGAGGGGAGGGTTAGTCACGGTCAGAGGGGCTCGTAGAAATAGGCAAGGGTTGCTGCAGGACGTGACACGGGCCAGACGAGGGCGTGCTACATCAGGGGAGGTGACATGAGGTCACATATTGTCACATGAGGTCACATGAGGTCACGTGAGGTCCAATGAGGTCACATGAGGTCACACGAGTTCACATGATGTCACATAAGGTCACATAAGGTCAAATGGGTTCACATGAGGTCACATGAGGTCACATGAGGTTCACATGAGGTCACATGAGGTCACATGAGGTCACATGATGTCACATGATGTCACATGAGGTCACATGAGGTCACATGAGGTCACATGAGGTCACATGAGGTCACATGAGGACATATGAAATTACATGAGGTCACATGAGATCACATGAGATCACAGGTCACATGAGGTCACATGGAGTCACATGAAGTCACATGAGGCCTAACGAGGCCTCACGAGGTCTCAAGGTCACACGAGGTCACACGAGTTCACATGATGTCAGATAAGGTCACATAAGGTCAAATGGTTCACATTATATCACATGAGGTCACACGAGTTCACACAAGGTCACATGAGGTCACATGAGGTCACATCGAGGTCACATGAAGGTCACGATGACGGTACACCATGAGGTCACATGGAGTCACATGATGGTCACATGAGGTCCAACATGAGGTCACATGAGGTCATATGAGTCACATGAGGTCAATGATGGTCACATGATGTTTCACATGAGGTCAATGAGGTCAGCATGAGGTACATGAGGTCACAGAGGTCACATTAGAAGTCACATTGAGTCACATGAGTCACATGAGGTCACATGAGTACAATGAGGTCACATGATGGTCACATGTACGAGTCACATGAGGTCACATGAGGTCAGCACTGAAATCCACATGAGGTCACATGAGATCACATGAGACACAGGAGGGGTCACATTGAGGTCACATGTGAGTCACATGAAGTACATGAGGCCTAACGTAGGCCTCACGACAGGTCTCAAGGTCACACGAGGTCACACGAGGTCACACGAGGTCACACGAGGTCACACGAGGTCACACAAGGTCACATGAGGTCACACGAGGTCACACGAGGTCACACGAGGTCACACGAGGTCACACGAGGTCACACTGGGTCACACGAGGTCATACGAGGTCATACGAGGTCACACGAGGTAACACAGGGTCACATGAGGTACCATGAGGTCACATGAGGTACCATGAGGTCACATGAGGTCACACAAATAATTGAATAATAGATCCAGCAAGTATTTTTTAAACTCGTCATTCCATCATCATTCATGACATCACAACTAACACCACATTGTGACATCAGGCATCACAATTAACATCACATCAAACACGGCACTACACTTCACGCCAAAACATCACACCTGAGCCTGACATCACCTCTAACATCACCAACCACCACTCCTACAATGACGTCACAAATAATGACGTCACCAACCATGAGGTCACCAATCATGACGTCACCAATCATGACGTCACCAATCATGACGTCACCAATCATGACGTCACCAACAACGACGTCACCAACAACGACGTCACCAACAACGACGTCACCAATCATGACGTCACCAATCATGACGTCACCAATCATGACGTCACCAATCATGACGTCACCAACCACGCCGTCACCAACCACACCATCACCAACCACGCCGTCACCACCACCACCCCGCTCACCTGATTGGTGACGCCGAGCGGGTTGACCCCGGTGTCGAACCCGGGCCAGAACGGCTTGTGCGACAGCGGCGACGGCACCTTGGCCGCCCAGTTCTGGTAGCCGGGGTAGCCCGAGTAGAGCGCCGCCTCCGTCTGGCCGAACGGCTGCAGGTAGCCGTTCAGCTGGCCGCCGAAGCCGCTCTTGATGTCGGCGCCGTTCATCATCACCATGGCGTTGCGCTCCCGCTTGCGCCACTTGGCGCGCCGGTTCTTGAACCAGATCTGCGGCAGGAAGAGGGAGGGTGAGAATGGGCGGGGTTTGTAGGGGAAGGGGTTAGTGTAACTTCTCCTCCTGGTTTGTTAACTATGTCTATGGGGAAATGGGTAACGTAGTAGGCAAGAGCCACATCTGTTGGGTGGAGGGACGGGTAAGTCCAGGTAAGCCAGAGGTGTTCAGATACAAGAGAGGATGGATCGGAACCTGGAATAAGCTCACTATAGTTGATTGTATTGCAGAGGAGGATTGGTGTCGGTGGAGTTCCCGGTTCTTGAACGTCGCTCACACCAGAGAAGAGGAGGAGGAGCCAAGTAATGAGCTGAGCGGAGAGTGGGAACAGTAGGTTTAAACGGTAGATTTAGCAGCCATTTACCATTATACTCGGAATTGTTTTAGATCCCTTCACCAGAGCTGTGGAGGGGATGCGTGGCTAAGAACGGTTGCAGTTCCCGGTTCTTTGGAGCGGCCATTGCGCATTAACTTTGCGCTTGGACCAAAGCTAGCTTTGTGGATAAAGTCCTTGTGTTCTGCAACTAACTATTTCAGAATGCGTTGTTATACTTTGAGCAGGAACGATTGATGTAGTGCCCGAGGTATTGTGATAGGTATTGCCACCGCTGCGTCTTGTTTGAGTGGCCTTGTGACCCGGTCACGTGATCTGTGACCTCCCAGTCAGCTGACGGTGACCTGGCCAACACGCTGTGTGTTGATTCACACAGTGCCACTGTCGCACTGATCTGTAAGTCTCGACAAAGAACATAAGCCTGGCGTACAACCTACCGTTTCAACTCAGCACGATGGTAACAGGTATAAGGGCTGCTGGCTTGGCGTCGACTCGTGAAAAAATGTGAGACTTTTTGCTCGGGGGCGGCACCTAGCAAGGGGGCGGCACCTGGCGAGGGGCGGCACCTGGAGAGGGGCGGCACCTACATGGGGGCGGCACCTGGCGAGGGGCGGCACCTGGCATGGGGTGCATACACGTTCCAATTCGTATGTTTCCAACTTTTTGTCAAGCGGAATTTTGATACCCTACCTGACCGTAAACATCCGATTGTGTCTTATCTATTATTTCGGTACGTAGGGTTTTCGGGGCAGCTAGTTCAACTAGCCCGCCAGCTCCAACTCCAAAGCAGGTACCTATAACACATCTTTTGGGGCATTCGTCCATTGAATTAGGTGCATTGTTGTCGCTGCCAATGCATGAAGATCATCCTGGCAATATGTTTAATCAAGCACTGAAGGGAGTCGGCTACACCGTGTCAGTTGCCCGATACGGCGGCACCTCAACCTGGGTATGGGACGGCGCCTCGCCCAGGGCGGCACCTAGACGGTGGCGGCACATTGGGACGTCCAAAAAGTGGTGCGACTAGTCTGCATGGTCTGTTAGACGTCGACGCTCCTGGGCTCTGGCTGCTGGCAACTTGGAGCTCCGCGACAAGTTTGGTATAGTAAGCTCCATCAGCACAGTGGCTATTCTGTGCTATTAGTGCTGCCACCTAGCAGCAGTGACGCAAAACAGCGCCTGCCCAGGTGGCAGCACCGCTGCCGCCTACGATCAGCTCCTTTTTTATGATTAGATGCCACTTTTTATGACGAAAAAACAACAGCATTGTCACTGGCTGTTGTGTGGACAGTGCGCCTGAGACTCTTAGGCGTTACAAAGTAAAATAGAGCAGTCCATGAATAAAGATTCAACTGAATGGCCGGGGACTGATAGCCTCGACAAACAGCGTTTTCCCCAACTCCTTTGAAATGGACCACAGTCCACATACTTAGGTAACAGTCAGAATGCGCAACAACAACGCAATTTTTGCGATTATAAATTTCCTCGTATTTCTGCGCAAAGTATAAATGCATTTAGCATGTATTTTCAAGGTGTTTTGGAGCAGAGCACGAACCATAAAATGTCTCGAGAGCCAGAAAGCATGTCAAAAGTTTTGCATACGTCCTACAGACAGCATACAATATGAAATAATGTATATCCAAAAAATATGTCTACCGCTGCCTGACCTTTTACACACAACCCCAAAGCCCAAGCCTCAGCTGGATAAATTGGGGACTTGCACTCCACTGTATGTCCAATAAATTTGCTCGTGAACAGCACGTGCTGAGTTTCGCGAGGACCACCCGACTGATAACCCGCCCGGTCTCATCTCACCACCCGTCAAACTGGACTGGTCTACAGATAACAGGCGCATTTGTATTGAGTCACTACACGGACGACAGCGATGTCGCCCGTGTCAATGTTGTGTCACCAACTGACGGCGGCGGCGGCGGCGGCGGCGGCGGCGGCGGCGGCGGCGGCGGCGGCGGCGGCGGCGGCGGCGGCGGGGCGGCCGGTGGCGGCGGTGGTGGTGGCGCGGCGGTGGCGGCGGGAGGTACAGAGCAAACCACGCGGCACGCCGTCCATGATTACAATTCCCACACACACACACGCAAGTGGCGCGCCAGGGGTCAAACGTAGGTGAGCGTCAGGGGGAGGGGGGTTGGCTAGGTATTAAATACAGCAGATCCCACGGTTACTTCTTTACCGCTTACGTGCAGCTGTGTATATGGCTGTCAATCACATTGGAATTTAATTTAAAATGTAAAAATATTGTTATGCAGAGTGTGCGGGACGCAAGGCTGTCCCTGATTCTGCATCGTCCAGTTAACAAGGAATTGCGGTGCATTAGAAAAGAAAGGACTCAGAGCCTTACATAAAATAATCCGGTATATATGCGGAAGAACAGGTAAGCAAAATGCATTAAAATATAATGTTCTATTAAGTTGTAATCTAAGCGATCTGAACGGCCCCCATCTCCTTTGGCAGCAATTATGCAACTATCACATTAAAGGGAGATGTAGAAAGTTATAAAACCACTAGAAAAAAGATTCCACATTCAACCCGAAACATGTAATTTAAATCTCGGCGCCTGTCACAAAGCCTTTGCTGCTTGCACGTGTTGACCGGCATCGGGATTTCTCCGGAACAGAAGCCCCGGCAAAAACTCAGCTAGGATTCTGGTACGTGCTGTTACGCTGAGAAGCTGCCAGATCTGGCGAAAACAAGCGGTTTGGGCTGTGAGCAGTGCCTCACAGCCCAACTTTTCACAATGCTAACTTGTCAATAGCTAGGGCTGATTTGAGCCTAACAAAACAACGCAAAATTTGTAATAACATGGAAATGAGACGCGTTTTAGACTTGATTGGAAATTGTTTTGGTTTATGAAAAAAATTTTGATGGGCATTCCTTGTATTCCTACTTAAAATTATTATACAATTAGGAAAAATAATATTATTTTTCATTTGTTTGGCTAATTTAGGTGAGGCACTGCCTCATCTGCCTCAATGGAAGAACCGCCACTGCACACACGTGCGAGCTCGCACACCTACGCGTGCACACACAGGCACCACGGCTTCCGCATTAAATTTCGAACGCGCAGATATCATATACCTACCTTCATTTGAAGTTTATGTCATATCATGACGTCATATCCGTCATGACGAGAGAAAGAGTCATCTCCAGCAAAACAATACTTTTATTTCATAACGGGAAGGTTTGATGTTAGGCCCATAAAACTGTCTGAAATAAATGAGCTAAATAACTAATTTACCTTCTATTATAAATTAACTTAATATATTTCGTTTGTACAGTAACTTAAAAAAGACGTTTATACTCTGAATATACCTATGAAATCACCTAGAACAAACGAGTTGCATATAATAAACAAAGCGCGACAACTTCAGAATCCCACAACATCGATACAGCCTGCAATTCCTATCAGGCACTCCGTCTCTTTCCACAAACACTGGACCCTACCATGTGCGTGCGACGTGCGTGCGTACTGCGTGCGTGCGTGCGTGCGTGCGTCGGCGACGGCGGCAGCGGAGGAGGCAGGTGTTCGAGGACAAGTGCTATCGGCGGTAATAGTGCCCCGGGGCACAGCTCCAGGCCGCCCGCGGGGGGGGGGGTGAGAGCGGTTGGCACTGGCAGCGGAGCAGCAGGAAGCGGTAAAGGTGGTGTAGATGTAGAGAACAGGGGCCAGATAAAACTATCACGGTTTGATGGTTGTTTTGGAGTTGTAGCGTTGGAGAGGCATTTCGCTAAATAGTAAAATACAGAGAAATTTCTCTTTAAATGTATGAAAATAAATTGAGGCAGATATATGATTGTACGATAAATTGGGAAGCGACTCTTTACGAGGAAGGAACTATAGTATATAGTCGATACTGCAAGAAACGAGCTGTTAACATTCTCTATGTTCAGAAATGATCACGTAGGTTCTCATTGAGGTCCAGATAAGTATACTTAGTATCGGTAATGCAATGTACTGAACAACGAAAACAACGAAATTGAAATTGTATGTTGTTGTTGAAAATTGAAATTGTATGTTTTTTAACAACGAAATTGTATGTTGAACAATTGCTTTGTTGAACATACAATGCCAAGAATAAATGCTTCGCTATTTTGTACTTATTTTGCATATATTGGCGCTAACTTTCATTCGTTAACATGCGTGTGCCGAATGCGATACGCATTCCAAAATGCATACCTACATATAGGTACCTAAATGCATTGATATCAATACATTGTTTTAATTCAGAGTCATCATCAATTATAATATCATCGGTAAAAAGTGTTCAATGCAAAGCCACTGAAGTTAATAAGTTTATGTCATGTCACTAGAAGGAAAAATTGCGTGACATCATCCTAATAGAGCTGTTATCCCTTCATATCCAGTGGCAACCCAATCAAATTACCAATGAAATCAAGCATCTCATATAATGGGTGTGAGCATTCCATCAGCAGTAGCATGCCATTAACATCCAATATCAACCCCTTAAGAAAGTTAATAGATATGGCGACGGATGAGTTGCTTTCTTGTGTTGTCATATCGGACTTGTTGCAAGAAAATGTCAACACCAAGAGCAACTGAGAATTCCCAGGCATAGGAGCAATCTCAGAAATACCGCCTACAGTTGTTAGTGTTCGGTTTTCAGCGCTGTTGAATATCGATCATGGAATGTATCACACCTTTTGTTGAATCTGTTGAGATAGATAAAGCTAGTTTGCTGGAATGCCATATCGCTGACCTCACTGAGAAAACTACATAAGGTGTAACTAAAGTGCAAGTGAAATCGCAAAATACAAAAAGAACAGATGGGACGAAATATGTTGAATTATCTGAAGTCACTACCGCTTACAAAAAAAAAAAAACGAAGTCGTGGCAAGAAAACAACTTTGTGTTGACCGTCCAGAGTAGAAAATAAATCAAATAAGCGTCTAATTCTGTCCACTGGACAGCGAACACCAAAAACACATCGGCACGTTCTTGACCAGATGTTTTTATAGGAACTTGCTTTGAATTGTCATTGATTGCGAATACAAATTGACCAGATAAACTTGCGAGAAAAATACACGCCCTCAAACTCGCGCCCCGCCGTTACATCGCGTGCACCAGATTAATGACAGGCACTTGAGCGCTGCCATTTGCCAAGGACTCTACCCAGTAGCTAGTGGGGGATGTCATCCTCTCCAGATACCCTAATCAGAACATGAGTTTCGATGAGATCAGTGTTGACATACCAATCGAGGTTCGTTGGCCCCTCAGTGCACACTGCACATGAAATGTATATTGCATGGTCACTGCAATATCATTTAGCAGCAAGGTCAACCGGCAGTGAAATGTTGATTTTGATACCTGTATCAGTGAACGTAAAATGGCAGTGGGCTCATTGAAACGGGCTTCACAGGATTAGTAAGTTCCTATTAACGTTGAGAGGTTTTAGCCCTTTTCGCCATCTGTCTTCATGCATCCCCCAATCTTTGACGAGAAGTGGGTACAAGGAATAGTATAATTTTTAGATTTTTGATGATATTATTAATACGATATTCCCAGCTCAAGCCCAGGCAGTAGCCAGGATTTTGCTCAGGCAGGGCCACGTGTAAAAAATCACATTTTGCTCCAAAATATCATCTATCTAGTTGAAATCACATTTTGCTCTCTCAGCCATATGTTGCTGACCGGGGGGGGTCGAGTTTCAGAGGTGAATCTTCATTCTGTTCTAGTATGAATTTGATTTTCGCTTCAGAGGGGGGGGGCAGCCCCGTGCCCCCCCCCCCACCTTGGCTACTCCGCTCAGCCCCCCCTCCGATCTCATCAGGAGAAATACGCCCCTGACTTAACAGACACTGCATCTAATCCATCGTCAAATGCACTATTTTCTTCATTGAATGTTCAAATAGTTTGTTATATATTTTTCGTCATTAGAACTTAGGATAACTTTTACACTGTTGACGAAATCAGACTTATCATGGTATAAAGTTCCAGTGAATGTGCACCTCCTGATGATGTGGAAAGTGTTAATGAGTGCGTCATTGGCCTAGCACGGGACAATTTACACATCCAGACACCTCAAGAGATCTTTAAGGAGCGGACCAGTGCTGGAAACAAAACAAAGACATTACAACTTGACAATGATTTTAGCATGACTTGGCTACTATGATTAACCCTCAGACGGTTCATGCTCTGGTACACACGATACAACAGCATGACTTGGCTACTATGATTAACCCTCAGACGGTTCATGCTCTGGTACACACGATACAACAGCATGCGTCAGTACTCAGTAGTCAGTGCACACACACAGACACACCGACACACACACAAGCACACAAGCCGTGACAGCTGATAGTGACCAGCGGGTCAGCAGAACGTGCCCCCGCCCCCGCCCACGCCCACTCCCCTAACACTCTGGACCACGTTGATGAGTAGGTATGTCATCACCCCGGAACTTAGAGGGACTCCGGACTCTGAGGAACTCAGAACTCAGAGGGACTCCAAACTCTGACGGGCTCTCTCTAGGGCAGGGACGTAGCAAAGGGGAGCGGGTGAAAGTCATGACTCCCTGATAAAAAATACACTAGATTGAGTGGAAGTATCTGTCTGATGACCTGACCCTTCCTACCCTCCCATCTGCCGGTCAATAACATACGACTGAGAGCGAAAATTTTATTGTAATCACGATCGGTGGCCCTGACCCTCACCATTGGCGGACTAAGATTAGTTTCTGGCGTCATGGGGGCATCACCCGAAAAATTCATCGAAATTTCAAAAAACTTGTCGGATTTCGCTCCTCGTGCATTGCTAGAAATCGTTTTAAAATAACTTTCCTTGGTAAAAGTTCGTAGATTTCCTTCTGCATCAGGAAATGTGTAAAATTTCGCCGATTTCAGGCGCCACTGATGTCCCCCTGGATCCGCCGGTGCCCTCCCCTGATAAAAATAATGGCCACGTGCCTGCTCTGGGAGTCCAACTCCAAGGAACTCCAAGGAGTCTCGACTCAAGGGACTCGGGGCTCGGAGTGATTTCAGATTCCGGGGATTCGAGACTGAGGAATTTGACATCCTAAATGACTCCGAATTCTGAGGGACTCTGAAGTCTGTGGGACTTGGGATTCGATTGGACTCCGGAGAGATACCTCAGAATTTTGAAGGACTCCGGTCTCCAACAAGGAGTTGGAAGGTGCCAATTTAAGTTAAAGGAAATAATGACCTTTACCCACATAAGTGGAGTTATTTCTTGAAATCGATAGACAAGACACAAATATTTTGTAAATTGATCATATATTGCTTATAAACATTCATACTGAAAGATATTTCAAGTCAAGGTGATAAGCGTTCCACGCTTATAATGGTTGGTACTCACAAATACTTAAAATGTACTTGCGAGTAAAAGTACAAATACACTGTCCGAGCTAAAATTAAACTGCCTACTCATTGCAATATGTCAAAAACGTATATAATATGTCTCGTGCACTCTACCTCCTGCGAATATGAACCAAACTGATATGAAAAATCAACAAACATTTGAAAAAGGTGCATTGTATCGGCTGTTTTGTTTGACCCCGAACGGCGACCTATTTAGTGTTCTCGATCAAGTAAAAAATGTTTTCCCATGCATTTTTAACATACAGGTATCCAATATATTGTATTGCACTCATGCAACATTTATATGAACCGTTTTCCCGTAATCAATAAATATAAGAAATATCTTAGAAAGCCGCAATATTGTCGGCAGATTAACTTGGCCCACTACGTTGACTTTTTAGCGTATGCGATTTGTTGGAGGCAATTCAACGAAAGTTATTTTACGTCGAACAGATTGATAAAAATGTGTTTGCAACTTTGCAATATGTCGCGTTTGCAATAGTGGAGAGAAACGCTGATCATGAACTCAGCAAGAGGCATATGTTCTAATGTGTGTATATCAACTTCCAACTTTAAGTAAGGAAATACTTTTGTTTCATTCTTAAATTTAGGTCGTATCTTTTAAATACTACCTATAACGGCAACCTAATAAATTGTTGCTAAAAAAAAAAAAAAAATCCCCTAAAATCCTAACGGCAATTTATGGCAATATGTGCCAATGAGAGTGTATGTATATCTAAATTATTCAATAATTATACCGATAATATTGTATGTATATCTGGATGCTTTAAAACTAATTATGTATTTAAAAGATGTGAATACAATTGCATAAACTTGCGGAGTTAATATGACTTGTTGTAATTGTGCATACACCTAAGAAAAACGGGTGCTGTTTTATATTCATTTCTGGCAGCTTGGGCTTGTGCTTAAAAAGCACATGGTAACTAAAAAACACACAACCTACAGACGCACATCTCCAGCACGCGTCCCAGTCGGCTTCTGCGATCTGTAGAAGTGAACTGCACTCGTAATCTATCATAATGGGAGACTAATGCGATTTTAATCCACCGTTCAAGTGCCTTTCACTTAGTGTCCTTTGCGACTGTGTTAACAGTCGACAGTGCGAGCAGATCAATCGTGGAGGGTAATGGGTGCGTGAGTGTAGCGCTATTTGTAGAGCATCGTGTCAATGGCGGCACCCGGCGACGAGTTCAGAGTTCAGAGATATTGCATTTCCGGAGGAAACAACGTGGACGAGAATAACTCATTCACGGATCGTTTGATAAGAGTTCGGGGAAGTTTAGCGGCCTGGTCATTGAAAAGAGGTTGCTTGAAATTATTATTTGCGCTAATGATTATATGTAAATGGTACGTAGAGGCGAGCGGCCAGTTTGATAAGAGTTTAAGACCAAAGGTGCTATGAATAATTACCAGAGCTCACGTTTTTTTTTCAAGACGAATTAAAAGCAGCCAAGGTACATGCTAGTTTCAAAGAAAGGTAATTTGATAGATAAATTTAAAAAATTTATTTCACGAGGATTTATTTGAGAGATCTAGTTTGGGTAACCACTCAATTGTTTTCTACCATTTTCTTTGCCGATTTTTCAAAAAGTTCGTAAACAATGTGAACTTTCAAGCGGATAAAGACACAGAGAGTGTTTTCTGATGTTCATTTCTTAATCGAAACGCGTTCGAATAATATGACTTTTCTTTTGGATAACAATCCAGATAATATATTATTAGCACAAATGATCATTTAGAACAACCTCTTTACATTCACAGATCGTTCTGTACGAAGGCTTATTCAGGCCTTATGGTACCTACCGCAAGTGATACAGTGGAAAACGAATAAATGCTGCTTCATCCAAACTCATAGTACACCCTCTTAGGACAAAAGTTGTATTAGCATTCGGATAAAATTTGGAAAGAAGCCGCCTGAAATTGATATACCCAAAAATAATCGTTCCTTCCGAGAGAAGACAAAAAAGTGTCTGGCATTACTCTTCTTATCGCTATTGTTTTATATTACTATTATAAATAGCAATTATTTGCGCTATCTGTGTGTCTTGTCAATAGCTATCCTTCAACTGCCTCTTAAACATGTGCAACATGTTCATGTTCAACATGTTCAACATGCAACATGTTCAACCCGCCCGACCTCCGCCCCCCCTCTCCCTGCCCCTCCTCTCCCCCCGTTCTGCCGTCCCACGTCCTCCGTCTTCGGGTCAGCTGTCGTCCTGTATAGCGTCAGGTCAGTAAGCAGAGGTGTATCAAAGTGTATTAATCAGTATCAAGAGGTGCCAGCCAGCGCCTCTATCAACGTCGGGTTGACGACTTCGGTCTGTACGGCTCTGTGGTGGCACGGTACGTAGAGCGGCCGGTTTACTCTGGATGCGGCACGTAGAGCGGCCGGTTTACTCTGGATGCGGCACGTAGAGCGGCCGGTTTACTCTGGATGCGGCACGTAGAGCAGCCAGTTTACTGGATGCGGCCTGGATGTGCAGGACCACAGGTGCCACGAGTAGTTACGTTAAAGATAAAAACGGCTAACTCACGATTCTTTAATAATATATTTACTGGAGCCGAGGTTGATGTACATGCTAGTTTCAAAGGAACAGGGGCGTAGGTTCTCCAGAAAAAATGGGGGAGGGGTTGAGCTAGGACAAATCGTTTTGAATTACATCAAAATCCAAACATACATATTTCCTCCCCGGATTCGACCCACTTCCTCGTCCAAGTTGGGGGGTCTAACGCCCAGGTTAGGGGCAAAAGCCCCCAATTGAATAGGAACATACACCTTTACAAAGGAAGATAAATTAAACCATACAAAAATGTGCTAACTCTGTCTCCGTCTCACTGTCCGCGCGCGTTCTATGCGCCGGTGTTCGAAAACTGGCCCCGGCCAGTTTTGCACCCCGGCCAGGCGCACCTCACACCCCGCCTTTTCTGACGGCCTATCGCATCGCCGAGCAGTGAAGTGTCGTCTGCCGCTGTTGAGTGACATGCTCAATGTAGACTCTCAGATCAGCGGCACTGCGGCGGCGGACATGTGCTAATCTGGCCGCTCTCCACTGCAGAGCCTACACTCGAGACGGCGCGCCGTATCTCGGGGGGAGGGAGGGGAGGGGAGGGGAGGTGCGACCCGTTTCGTCAGCGAAATGTTGTTGAGCGGGGGAGGCGTCAGGGGGTCGTCAGCGCGAGCAGTCTGAGCGGGGTCACGGAAAAAATCACGACTTTACAGAACGAAATTCATAACCTCATGGAACCTTTTTGGGGGAGATGGCAACAAATGCGTTTGCCTACCTCTTGCTCGTGTTATTAGGGGTCAATTGCTTGTTTGCGCTAACGTCAGGGGCGGATCCAGAAAATCTCCAAGGGGGGGGGG
>VOPJ01011657.1:19910-24910 GCA_014673585.1 Semibalanus balanoides
TTTTTTCGCACCTGCTCTATAACAAACTACTCACATTATTTAAAAGTATTGGCCTCTGGTCATTTTAGGTCAGGTCACCAGACCAGGTTACGTGATTTTCTAATCTCCAAAAAAGTTTGGTCGTATGCAGACACAGTTTTAAAGTGATCGGTTTCAAAATTATAGGGTGGTATGAGGTTTTACAAACGTACAATCTGTTAATCTCGTACTTCAATCATATCAGTGACCTAAGGTCAGGGTCAATTTTGTAACCACCAACACTTGTTTGTCAATAACTCTCGACAGTATAAAGACAGAGACATGACAATGGTACCAATGTGTTTGTCTCGTCGAGTCACATCTCACAATATGCAGCATGACCTACTTGGTTCACCAATTGACCTTAACCTGATGTCAAATTTCCCAGTTGACCTCACCTGTGGAAAGGAGTAAGATTTGAAATGCCTGGATGAGACAAATATGATGGCGTCAAAAGAACTGCTTTATATTTTCATTAATTAAAAAGATATTATCAAAGCCCTTTTCTGCAACAAATAGACTTTTGGCCACCATTGAACTCTTGAGCCTAAAATATTCATCTAAGCTCAAAGTTGAGAACACTTAAGTGGCTTACAAATCGCAAAGGCCCTTGATTGTTGTTTTTTCCGTTTGCTCTCAGCAATAATAGCTTTCAAGATGATTGGGGGTAACTGGAGCAAAGTCCTAAATCTGAAAAATGTGACCATTGATGACCTCTGGTGACCTTCATATTGACCTGACCTAAACAAAAGTCCTAAGTACTTTCGATAGAGCTTGTCTCGAGCTATCTTAATCCTTTTTTATTGTCGTTGCGTTGCGTGGTTTCCGAGATCGTAGAGAGAGGGGGGGGGCAAAATCTGCCCCCCCAGTAACCTTTTTCATAAAGATATTTACACACTGGTTGTATGCGTAGGTAGTGGAATCCGATTGTAAAACTTACACATTAAAGGGAGAGTGTCACCTCGCGGGCCGATATAGAGTTTACGGTGTGTATCGGTAGATTAAGCGTTTTCGATTTCACCTGCAAAGTCTGGTTCCCGAAACTGACCCCGTTAGATACAAAAAGACTTTAGCACCTCCAATGATTGGCAATCATTCGTAAATTTGGAATCGACTCGGCACTGTTTTGAATCACTTCATTGCGGGCTATAATTTTACTTTTAATATTGCAAATTGAACATTACCATTCCGTCAGTCAACTTAAAAAATATAAAGCATATGCAGTTCATTATATTGTCAACAATGTTAGCTTCTTTTAATACTTTACATTTAATAAACAGGCAGAATAGCAAGAATATTTGAGGCTCGACTTTGGGCTGTAAAAGTAAAGTGACATCACCCTCTAACACAGATAGGCGTTTCAAAGTCAAGTCGCGGCGAATTCAGACCAGCCCCCTCAATTTGCCTGGCAACACTTGAGCTGTGTCTTACCATTTCTACAGCGAGCCGGCTTTAACATGTTGGCCTATGGGAAAACAGGTGGTATTCGGGTCGCAATTTCAAGCATTCCTAAAATAATTCGTTCAGAAGATGGTACACAAATGTGATGCCAAAGGCCTTGCCTTTTCATATCTTGGGTCGTTTTGGCAAAATTGAGTATGCTTTCTGCTCAAGAAATTGTTTTATGAAACCCGGCACGACTTCCAATAGGGGTCACTTTCAGCTTATCTGACGGTATCAGGCGTCAGATTTCGCCTTTATTGACACTGCGTCAATACTGCTAGTCAGCGCACCCGCGGAAGCGAAGGTGCCATGCAGGCTTGTGTTACCATGGCAACCACCGCGACTCAAACATCCAAACATCTGCCACTATGGTGGTCTTCTCTATTCGTATGAATCTATAGATGTTTTGAATATTAAATGTCTGTTTGCTATTGTATAACAACAATTCATACCAAAATGGATACTTCGTTTTGTAATTATTTCCGCTCTCACGATGTCAGTACACTATTATTGTGTTGTTTTCGTAAGGATATAATTGATTTATTTTTTTTAGTATAGGAGTTGCTAAAAATATGTGGTAATTAGCAAACTAGAATCTAGTGTGAGAGTGGAGAGTAGGGCAGAGACAACTTGTCTCTAATAGGCACTTTGATTCAGACTTTGGCGTTTGGGGGGGAGCAGTAGGACATACAAACCGTAGTGACTTCAGCAACCTGCACACATTGCTGGGAGACAGATTAATTCCCAAAGTGTGATCTGGAAATCACACGGTGCTGGTTCCCTCCATTTGCAAAGGCAAGTGATAAAGCAATAGCCAGTTTTAATATTAAATAATAATTAATGAAAAACATAGCGCATCAGCTATACGTAGAGACATCTAGTGGCAAGTATCTATGTACTAGTAAAGTACGCCATCGCCCATCAAGGGCGGCCGTCATGAATTTAGTGCTGTGCACAACCGGGACAAACAACATGGAGTCAGAAAAAAAGAAAATGCTTTGCCGATACATTGCTTTAGGGCAAGTTTGAGCAGGAGCTTCATCTGTAAGTGGAGGCATTCTCTGTTGGTGATCGAATGAAAAAAAGAGCATACATGATAATTGATTCACAGCATTCCATTAATTTAAGTTGCTTTTTAGGAATCCTCCCGAGTAGGCACTATCCCTTTAAATACGTTTCATAAAGAATTACACACGTCGCGTACGTATAATTTAAATGTGCCTACATATACCACATTTCTATAATATCATAATATGTTATTATAACTAGGTACATATAACATTTATGTGCCTACTACAAACCTAGAAACTGCTCATACACCTGGTGTGTATATCTTCATGAAAAAAGCACAGGGAGTGTAATTCTCAGAGCCCTTCAGAGCGCGTGTAAGCAAATAACATTTTCACAAAGTTGTTGAACCATTACCTACTCATATTTAGTTGCAAACCACAACACCAAGAAATAATATCAGCGCACCTGTATGTGTTGCGTATGCGGTAGGTTTGGTCTCATGAACACTTTCTGTCAACATCTGTTCGTATTGGATCAGACTTGGATCAACATGATAAGGGATATCTTGGATCTTACACCTTTATTCATGATTTCTTGTTCTCATATTATTGCCAAAGTTAATTGTTTTTGTCCTTATGTCATTTATTAACATATTTACTTAGTTAAATATCTGGCTGTCAAGTAATAAATAACGCTTAGCGACATCACACAAAAATTGTCATTATACCCATGTCCGCCCAGTACCCTTGAGAAGGCAACAAATCCATACCCAACCCAGACAATCCTAAGAATTGAGCTGGCACCCATGGGCGCACCCGATCCATGACGAACACAGCAGCAGGGTGAGGTTATCCTCCATAGGTATCGTAATGGTTTTGTTGAAACGATAGATATTCAGCAATGCAATGCAAAGTACATGTGGTATGATTTCCTCTAACGAGTAGGTACACGCAGCGTCTGGCGATAAGTCATGTTTACAAGCATCGACGAACATGTGGGCGTCTGACAAATCACAGATGCATCGGACCGAATGCCATTTGGCTCTCACTGTTCGCTCACTTATTTTTTTGTTCAACAAGATTTTCCAGAGGCAATCATTCCCGAAACTTTTTGGTCGAGAGGCTCCCCCCAAGAACCACCGACGGCGAAATTTACGAAGTCGCAGCCTTCGATCCTCTGGGCCTCCTTGTAGAGCTCCGGCATGTGGATCCGCTTTATGTTGGCCTTCCGGTGAGCCAGGCCAGTGATTCAGCAGGTCAGTAGTGCGATGCGTGGTGTCCAGCATGCGGCTCGCACCCAGCAGGGCCGACGTGCTGCGCGCGACTCCAGGAACGCGGCTGCCGCGACGTAACCTCTGGCAGCTGCTGGGGCTGGTAAGAGTGTACGACAGGTAGAGCGGGTGGTTCGGGTCGCGCGCCACCGTCTGGTTGTTGTCGGTCAATCGTACACGGCAGGCTCTTGCGGGTTCAGCTTGCTCACCAGCTTCTTCAGCACCAGTGGGTTCACGAACTCATTGTGAGTCGCTATCAGGGTGAAGTCTGCGAGTCGACAGTGTTCGCTGACCCACTTGAGAAGGGCCAGACGCTTTATACTTTCCGTGTAAGGTTCAATGCTGATGTCGCGGAACTTGCCATACATCACGTCGTTATTCTCTTTGGCCTCCGTTTTTACCTTCTCGCCGATGGCGGCGTTGATGTCTCCCATACCAAACACCAACGCGCGATGCTTCGTGTCGCCCAGAGTGGCCCAGGTTTCTCGCACGCGGTCCCGTGGGTGACATAAACGCGGTGGGAAGCCATGGCGACCACCATTTCGATGCAGCCACCGGCGTTCAGACAAACGTCCGGAGTCCGTGAGAAGCCCGGAATAAACAGGTCCACGATCTTGCTGGCTAGCTTCGGTGGCATCGGAGTGATGTCGTCCTCCATTGCTGAAGTCATAAAGGCATGGCGGGGTCAGCGGTGAATCTACTCAATGGTAACTAAGATAGGGTCAGTGAGGAATCTTTGGTAGACTGCGGTCCAGGCGAGGTCACAGCAATGGTAAACTAATGCAATACTTGTGAAAGGTGTTACATTTTCTAGTTTCGCATTAATTGTTTCTTGACCAAGAGGAAACCCCTAAAAGGAACTGTTATCCAAAATATAAATCATCTTAACAGGGCTGCGGAGTCAGAGTAGGAGTTTGAGTCAGAGTTGAGAATCGGTCGGAGTCGGTGATTTAAGTCAGAGTCGGAGTTGGTTTCGGAATCGGTACAATTCTGCCGACTGCGACTCCGGCTGTCAGATATGGACAGCGCATGGGCGATGTATTTTTTTAGGTGCATTTTAGTGAAACACCTTAGGCGATGGCTAGATAAATTGTGCCCCATTCGTCTTAGTTCGGTTCGATTCCTTTACCAATCAATTATTTCCAATCATGAGATATGTGCCACAGTGGGAGAAAGAGTCCCTTAGGTCTGTCTTCGGATGCAGATATAAAATGTTATCGCTAGGAATTTAAAACTCAATTGGCTAGATTCTCAGCCG
>VOPJ01011657.1:29910-40117 GCA_014673585.1 Semibalanus balanoides
AGGTATATAAATACATGCAGATCACCACGGTTACTTCTTCACCGCTAGGTGCAGCCTGTGTATATGCTGTCATCACATTGGAATTGAATTGAAAATGTCAAAATATTGTTACGCAGAGTGTGCGGAACGCAAGGCTCCTGATTCTGCATTCAGGGAGTTAACAAGAAGTGTGCGGTTGCATTTAAGAATAGAATAGGACTCAGAGCCTTCACATAAAATAGTCCGGTATATATGCGAAGAACAAGGCTAAGCAAAATGCATAGAAAATTCAATTTTCTATTAGTTGTAATCTATGTGATCTGAACGGCCCGCCCATCTCCTTGCAGCATTATGCAACTATCACATTAAAAGGAGATATAGAAAGTTATTAAACCATTAGAAAAAGATTCCACATTCAATATAACCCGAAACATTGTAATTAAAATCTCGTCGCCTGTCACAAAGGTCCTTTGCTGCTGCCGTGTTGACGCCGCATCGGATTTCTCCGGAACAGAAGCGCCCGGCAAAAACTCAGGCTAGGATTCCTGGTACGTCTGTGCGTGTTTTTTAATTGTTAATTGTTCAGCATAAGTAAAAAGCCACATGTTATTTAAAGGTTAAGGTTACGTTTAGGTTAGGTTAGTTGGTTAGTTGGTATGGGTTAGGTTTTAGGTTAGGTTAGTTTGGGGTTAGGTTAGGTTTAGTTAGGTTAGTTAGATTAGGTTTAAAAAAATGCCAGATGTGTTGCTTTTCAATTTAGTTTTTTATCTGAACATTTACATTTTCAAAACACCGCGGCTTGTTTACGCTGAGAAGCTGAATTGGCGAAAACAAGCGTTTGGGCTGTGAAGGCAGTTTGCCTTCACAGGCCAATTTTCACAATGCTAAACGTTGGTCATAGCTAAGGCTTGATTTGAGACCTAACAAAACCACCAACGCAAATTATTGTAATATACATGAAAATGGAAGACGCGTGTTTTAGCTGATTGGAAAATAGTTTGTCTACTGAAATATGCATTTCCTTACATTCCTACTAAAATTATTATACAATTAGGAAAAATAATATTATTATTCATTTGTTTGGCTATTTTAGGTAAGGCACTGCCTCATCTGCCTCAATGGAAGAACCGCCACTGTTGCCAAAGCCACAGTCTTTGTCCGAGATATTCGAAACATGCAGGACTTAAAAAAGGCATGAGTAGTAACCAATAAGTACTTACATTTTTTTATCGGTTGCCTAAAGTTAGTTTAATTTCCTAAACTCATTATACCTAAGTCAACGGGAAAATATACATTTTTTATATTATTTGCATTGGATCAGGTGAATTCTTCAAAATCATGTTAAGTTATCTTATTATTGATGAGCTAGGTGCAATTGTTGCTAAGTGATCTTTGCAAGATCATCTGAGGTCATCTAAGGTCATCAGCAATGTTTTCCCTTTATCGAATTATTGATAGAATAAACGTAAAGATAGAGACGATCGGATTATACCAATATGTTTTTCTCGTTGCGCCACGCCCCCCGTATGCAACATGCTCTACCCGCATAGGTGTCAATTTACATACTTTTGAGGTGGCCCCCCAATGTTGAGTTGGGCCCCCCAATGGTACCCCCGGCCCACCAATGATTACCCTCGCCCAAACATTTTTTGGTTGCTGGTGGATACAAGCGGGGGCAGGGCGGCCAAGCCTCCCACACCGCCTGAAATCGACAATGAAATTGACACTTTTCCTATTTCAAAAGAAAATGTAATACACTTTTACGAAGAAATGTTTGTCTTATATTACTTCTTCATGTATGTGGCGAATTCTGGTGAACTTAATATATAGACCAAGCAGGTCTAGCATAACATTTACCCACATGCGAGAGACTATTGTGGATTTGCTCCCCAGAGCAAATTTTTGGAGTCAGAGGTCAAGCTCGAGGTCAGGTCTCAAAAGGTATACCTTTTGAGACCCCGAGGATCCAAGATCCACAGGATGACACGACAAAATAAACCTGCATGATCCAGGATCTACCAGGATCTACCAAATCTTGGATCCTAGGGATCCTGGATTCCGGGCCTTTGTTGTATCTTGGCACATGTTTGTTAAGCACATACATATTTGATTTGCACTAAGCGCCAGGACAAGTCTAAACATCCGAATGTGGCTAGTTTACCTTTTCTTCAACGAAGGCGCTGATTCGATCATCGTCCACGTACGTGCGCTTGCCCATAGTCAGGAATTGGTCGTTTCCCTTGTACCATGTCACCTGTGGATGGAAGGTTTTGCTGTTGGAATCGTGTGCATACAGCTTGTCTAGTTTAAAAGGGGAATGTTTCACCTTTAATTGGGTATTAAACTGAGGGAGTATTTATATTTGGCAGTTATTGACAAAAATAATTTACTCTGACCATTTATCTCCCAAATTTAAACATTTGTATGCGATTTATTTTTTTAATTTGCAAAATGGGGATAAATACAAGTGACGCCGTTGATTGGCTGACAGCAACTTCAAGATTGTTGGCAATGGGATGCCGGACGACCTGTATTTCTCAACCCTTGGCTGAATTCATGATCACCCAGTGCGAGTGCGATGTAAACACCGCGCCAAAGTTTGAATTTAAGACGCCATAAATTTCTTAAGATATGCCATATGTCATTGGCAAGCGTAAATGTTTTATCTCTGACTTCCAATAGCTCAATAATGACGTTCTTATCCGAACTAAAAAAGTATATCTAAAGTTAAATGACATTTAGAGAAACAAATATCACCATCGTGTTTAAAAGCACTTACCCCATATTTTTTTGCTAAAACTCTACATTTGACAACTTGAAAAAGGTGAAACATTTCCTTTAACGTTCTTCAACAAATCTGACGCTACTGTATCAAAAGGCAAAGCATGCATATACAAGCAGGTCTAGCATAACATTTACCCACCGCCTGTTAACTGAGTGACAACTAATCCTAGCAACATGAGTTATCAGCTTTCTCAGTTGGCCCGCTTTTCTCGGTCGGCGGCTGTGTTGCCGTCGCCCCCTGAGGCAGCGGTCACGTGCCGCCGAGCTGGGGCCTCACTCACAATGGCGTGCGGCTTGACCTCGAGCCGACAGTTGAGCTGGACGTCGCCACCCCTGCGCACCACCACCACGGTATTGGGCGGCTGTCGGAAGTGCAGCTGGTGAGGGCCCGTCTCCGATATCATGGTCGTGGCGGCGTTGAAAGGCGTGCTCGGGGTCGTCTCGGCCGGGGCCGGAGGTGGAGACGGAGGCTCGGCCGCTGCCGGAGCAGCTGCACGCTGCTTCTCCACATCTGCGACAATTATGTCTGCGGCAAACCGAAGTCACAGTGTCACCCTCCGCTATATATCCTTTTATGACAATGAAAACAATCGAATATTGTCAGTGAACCTTGTCTTCACTTTTACTATTATGTACATATAGTAAAATACGTTTTATCACTGTAATTTAGAAGCAAATATGAACAAAAAAGATACTATGAAGATTATTTGTAAGTCAATGAGAATATATATATATATATATATATATATATATATATATATATATATATATATATATATATATATAATATTGGTATATATATTAGGTAACAATCTTATGCAGGGTAAAAAATAAATTTCCGAATTCGCTATCGGGACACCCCGCCAAACGTGATCATATGCTAAAAACCTCACGTACACCAAAAATTTCATTGAAAAGATAATAATATTTAGGAGGTTGCGCAACGACTTCGAAGTTTTTCCCATATAGTCAATTATTTGTGTGTGTGTGGTGTGTGTGTGTGTTGTGTGTGTGTGTGTGTGTATGTGTGTTGTGTGTGGTGTGTGTTGTGTGTGTGTGTGTGTGTGGGTGTGTGTGTGTGTGTGTGTGTGTGTGTGTCGTTGTGTGTGTGTGTTGTGTGGTGTGTGTGTGTGTGTGTGTGTGTGTGTGTGTGTGTGTGTGGTTGTGGTGCGGGTGTGTGTGTGTGTGACCTAGTGTTTTTTGTGAGTGCCACTTATCCCATCTATCTTAAGCGGTTCCGGTCAGTGAATCTGAATACATTTTTGGGTATTTAGTGTACCTTCTAAAAAAACGCAGTAGGCATAAAAGAACACGTTTATTTTACAATACTTTGGAAGCATTTTTGGCACACTGCTGCCTTTTGCTCAGCAGCATTTAGCATTGCACAATGATGCACAGCGCACACTTCTAGTGCATGGCTTCTTTTAGCTCTCACTTAGTGGTTGGTCGCCAGACCACGCGGGTCACCGTTGACTTGTTCGCGTTCGGGAAGCGGCGCCGATGATCCTCTACTTCCTGAAGCAGGTACTGTCCTCTGATGTTCGTTCTTCGTCACTCCCATACTGTAGTCTTTCATCAGACCGATGCCTCTCTCGGCGAAATCATTAACCACTTTGAGAGCCTGGGCTCGGCGGGCGGCGGCGACGTACGCCGGATGTTCCGTCCACTCACTTGGATCCACGTCGAGGAAGGCAGTGTCCATGCTCTAAGAAGTGCAAAAGAAGAAGTTGGTAGTCTGGGTGGGACCAGTCTGCGATTGCTTGGACTCCCTGATGTATGGCGCAGCTGCAGGCGAGTACGCCGGGTGGATCGTCAGAGCCCCTCGTTTTCTTTCAGTCTTTTACCATCTTTCCTCTTTACCTGTGGCTCGATCTCATCTCGAAGAAGGCGAGGCCGATGGCTCGCTCGCTTATGTACCAAAGGTGACGACTGAACACGTTGGCCGTCGTCTTCGACAGGACCTCATCCGGATACTGAAGCAGGGACTTGGCGAAAGCCAGATCCTGCGCCGGTGCCGACGTTGGGCATGGCGCAGCGTACCAGGCCGGGATGTACGTGGTGACTATGAAGATGATGAAGCGCTTGAGTCCCACGCTTTCCTTCCCCGTGAGGTGAAACTGGTGGCGAAAGAGGAAAATCTTTAGCGCATAGATCAGCTTAGCCATCCATCTGGCGCGGTGGAAGGCCCCAGGTCGGCGGATTCCTCCCTTCGGAACGCCTCCCAGGACAATCACCGTCAGTTCGAGAAGCTCGCGATAGTCGTCTCGAGGATGCTGCCTCTCTAGCAGGGCGTTGCACTGGACGATGAGCTCGTCGCGGAGACCAGTCAGGCATTCGAGATCACCCACTTCGCCATCAATAGACTTCGGCTTCGCTTGGTCCACTGAAGACCAATGACTGGCAAAGCGTTTGAACAGCGGAATATCAGGTCCAGGCGAGGTTCCCATGCATACTTAAAACGCCTTTGCAGCTACAAGTTCGAACATGTGGTGTCTGCAGGCCAGATGCAGTAAGTCGCGCTCCAGTTTCTACTCCAGAATGGTGCAAGCGCCATTGGACAGACCCGTGTTTGAAGCTGTGGTGTCAAAGCTCAACGCCCACGACCACGGTCTGCGATATCCAGTCATTCGCGTGTCCTATACCAGCCGTCGCTGCGGCCAGACCCTGATCCGATTGCAGTTTCGGGACAGCGAGAAGTTTACGGTTTCCTCACCAGACACCAGCACGGCGAGAACGATCAAATTTTCTCCGTCTACGTCCTCCATAATCTTGCCATCCCAGTGGACAGTTAGTGGTTCGTCTGGTAGGAACGCATCCCTGATCTTGTCTGCTGTTGTTTTCCGGCACATGATACGCCTTTTACGGATCGACTCTCTGCTGATAATTAAATCAGCCGGATCTTGCCCGATGCTCTTTGCTGCGGCAGAAAGAATGAAAGCAGCTTCTCTGTCCGTGACTTTTGCACGATCCAGCGCTGCAGTCACCTCTGAATCAATGACACCCTTCGTTGCTTGGCGCGAACACTTCAGCGGAGGACTTCCCGTTGAAGTACTCGGCTCCACATCGTTGTTATCATCAGTGGCAGGGCGCTTAGCACTAGCTGATGAAACGGAAGGCTGGGGTCGCTCTGATTCCTCTTCACTGTCAGAGGTGAACTCCACAACTTGGCTGGCGTCCAGGGTCTCGCACTTTTGTTTCTGGCGCCACTTTTCCCTTGCGGTATCGCGGCGCCGCCTACGCTCCAGTTTCTCAGCGAGCTTTCGATCGACTCCAGACATCAGACCCCGACGACGTGGCTCCCGCTGAGCGATGAGGAACATTCGATCCTCCTCTATTTTGATCATTTCTAGAGCGTTGGAGTGAGCTATATCAAACAGATTGTGCTGGGTTTCCATAAATGCGTTTTCAGCCACAGCTTGTGTCGCCGTCAGTCTTTTGCAGCTCTTTTTCAGATGTTGCCACTTTCCAAATCGTTTCAAAACCTTTCTCCCGAGCCCTTTGCTCTTTCTGCATCGGAATGCCAGCCAGGTTCCAAAAATCAGCTACGTTTTTTGATCGTTTCCGCAGAAGCGTCTGTCCTGGTCAACTTCTTCTCTACATGAAGGTGAAGAAAAAATGCGAGCACCTGACGATTGGGAAGGTAATTTCGATCCCGTTATAGACACTTCGGTGTGTCCTATGAGATACAAGTCGGATTTTGATCTCGTGTTAACAGCCATGTTAGAACAACGCAAGCACATACGTTATCATAAGCAGTTGTGACATACGCAACGCGGTATCGCTTGGGCTGACCAAGGACAGGGGAAGTGTTCAGCTATATGAGGCTACTGTTTGTTATATCCAGCTTCACTAAACACGTCCTGCAAAAATAAAGCACGAGATTCTTTTGCTATGACACCTCCATCTTCATCACACCTCCATCTTCAAGTTACTTGTAACTGGCTCCGTGAAACAGCGTGTAAAAAACTCAAAGCTCTAGCCAACACGCCTGTACTATATAAGCGTGACCGCGTAATCTTTGAGGCCATTGCGCTACCTCTAAATATTATATTTTTCCAAATAACTTTACAGGTGATGTTTTTACTATTACCATCACATTTTGCGGGGGCGTCCCAAAAGAATTTCAAAACTTCGAAAAAGTTTGTCACCCTAATATATATATATATATATATATTTATATATATTTATAATACTAGTTATATGATTATACATCACAATGAATTAAATCATCAGGTAATAATAATTCATAATAATTTTGGACAGGTATATTTTATCAGCTTTCAAGGCTGGTGCCAATTTTCGAAAACATATTTTTCCTCTTCTCTGGCAGATATGCCGCACCACACACCAAAAATCTGGCCAATGAAAGGAGCCATGGCTCCTGAAATTGGAAAAAATCGATACATTTTTTAATTGAAAAGGAAATCCAAGGACCTTTAACTAAAACACAAAAATGTTTTAAATCACATATTAACCTAAGGCAGCGAAATATATCAAGCGCTTATGGTAATCCGATACATTTTGGGATTTGGCCCCTAAGCCACGTATTCGTCGTTTTGAATCCGTCCTTGAACAACGACATGACAAGCAGACACAGTTGGCAAGGCAACATTTTTCCCACCACCTTTGTTTTTGGCCCACCAACGTTGTATTTGACACAAAACGTTCACAATTTGAAGGCATTTAAACGTTAAAGAAGGGATTTTTAAGCTAACACACTGAAAAATGTTATTATCCAGCACTGAATCTCAAACCCTGCCCAACTAACTTATTTGAAAACGTTTCTGCCATGACCGCTACCAATTTACAGTTTTTAGGCGTAGCCACAAGATTTTGAATGGGGGGCTGCAGTCAGGTGTTTCGTCCTTAATCCCATATAGGGCTGATGTTAAAGGGTTCACCTTGACATGGGTTTTGAACTGAGATAGCATATTCGAAGAGCAGATCGAAAAACGGTTTGTGGTGATTGGATTATCTCGTTGCACGAAGTACCTATACCTTCGACACAGGACTAGAAGGTCTCATGTAAACCACAAAGTTTTATTTCCCCGAAACTTAAAGGGACACTCCCACCTTTAAGCAAATGTGTCAAATGTAACGGTTTGTGGTGCAAAATATGAAATGAATGCTGCTAAACAACGATTATGACATTTGGGTTTCTACGAACAGTGCTCCAATTTAATAAAAATCAGTTTTAATTAATTATTTGGATGATGAACGTGCATAATGAAGGAATTTTTGGGAAAAAGAAATAAAACCTTCAACAGCTGCCAAATAAGTGGACTAGTGTATGGCTAATGTATGGCCAAAGGTAAAACAAGGTCGACTGTAATAAACATTTAGCAAAGAGAGACTACGACATCGGCTCCGGCGACCGTTCAAATACATTGGGGGTGGCGATGTTACAAGATTGGCAAATCGAAACTCGAATTTCTCTGTGATCTCGACCTCAGTGGGTTGTTTTTAACTTATACCATACCATAATTGTCAAATGCCAAGCACCGGAAAATGACTAATGCTCAACTCAAATCTTATGTTAAGGTGGACAGTCCCTTAAGCGATAGTATGACGAATGAACATCTGTTTACGTCAGTATTGCGACATACGGCAGACTCCCGCGCAAACGCATCTGTAACCATTGCTTACGCAATCACAAATGGAGTATATTGCAGGTCAGCCAATATTAGGAATGTTATGTTGTCCAGAGAAATGAGTATCTTTTTCTGATCATAGCTGGTAACTTTTAATTGTTTTATTTGATACTCCCCCCTAGAACATGCTTAAAACATTAATTTAATGCGGCTGGCAAAACTGCAACTTGCGTAAAAAACCGTACTACGCGAG
Source organism: Semibalanus balanoides (assembly GCA_014673585.1). Lineage (NCBI taxonomy): Eukaryota > Metazoa > Arthropoda > Thecostraca > Balanomorpha > Balanidae > Semibalanus > Semibalanus balanoides. Next base: position 38,518 of record VOPJ01011657.1, read on the forward strand.
ACACGCTTCAGGCGGTGTGACGTCACAGGCTAATCACTTCCACGCTCGCTTATGTTGAAGAGATGGGGAGTTTCATCAGGATCATACGATTGTGAAGTACCTGCGTCATCTTTGCGTAAAAAAATTCACTGGATTAAACGCCTCCAACATAATATTAGTTTTTCCATTTTTTCACTTCTTTAATGATACTACCCATATCAAACTACTATGATAAGCTGAATCAACCTTTCTGGGCTATACTAATTATATCCAACTGATACTGTGTTTCTAATAGTTTAGTTTTATTCTTACAATAGGCGAGTGTCTGCGTTTTAACTTGGGGCATTGTTTTCATTTTTGACTATTTAATTTGTGGTATAAACGTTATTTCTTGGCTGTCTATTCTTTATTTATTTTGTCGTAGGTAATTTGTGATGTAAAGACTGCTTTTTTATTAGTAGCCTAAACCAAAGTTTTTCGGTTTTCTTATAACTCCTAACAAAATGCAGAAAAATGATACCAATGAAATATGCATCTACTTTTAAACTCAACCAAATGTTTATTTTTGTCTGAAAACAAATCAGCATTCCACATCGAGGCTCAAAATAAATTCTCATCTCTTAGGCAATTAGCGAAGTCAGCTACTCATTTAGGCCTGTGACGTCACCATTTCAAGTACGGTAAACGCTCTTCTTGTTGCTCAAATTAAGTTTGCCTTATTGCTAAGAAAGAAGCGGAGTAGTTATGAAAAATATTATTATTTTAAGAACTAGCAATATTTCCTCTTTCGTTTGGTGTATTTTTCTCGCAACGTGCATATACTCCATTATCAACGATCATAATTGTTGTTAACGTTAACAACAGCCTACGTATATATGCATATGACGAACTTAAGGCTTTTTGCATCAGGTTTCTTATGCAGAAAGGGCTTCTGACCTATCCCGGTAGTGGCAGCCCGGGTTCGAGTCGCTTCGGCGCTCGCTATTCGCTCCTGACTGAGATGGCCTGCGGCCGGTGGCAGCGGTCGCACTGAAGGTTAGGTGACGTCAGTGAGCGGGGCGGACCGTGTCCAGGTATGTCGGGCACGTAAAACTTTCGTCTAAATTCTGCCGACCAACAGGAACTGTACGATCGGGTGGAACAAAATCATTTTCAAAAAAAGTAAAAGTAAAAGCCGTAGACGTGATGTAGCATAAGGCACAAAAATGTGTCATCTCTGTCAAGTTCAAGTTATTGAGGAAACCCGGGAGGAGGGGGAGGGGTAAAATTTACCCCCCCCCCCAGCGCCGCGCGGGTAAATGGAAGCCAGTTTCTTTGCTAAGTCGCTTCAGTTATGCTATTATGGAATATTCAAACGTAACAAATATTGAATATGGCTTTGGCACGTAGGGAACCATTTTGAAAACATTGAGTCTTATTTTCAGTGTATATTTAGAAAATGCCGCAAATTTTGTGACGCATGCTGATATGACACTTCTCATACCTCTCATTTTGGTTTGCATGGTAATTGTTCTATTCCACCGTGCAGAATAAAAGTGTGGTCAAAAATATTATTATTGTATTGTATTGTATTTACATCAACAGACACTCCACAAACAAGTGTGGCTATTCCGTGTCATAG
>VOPJ01011663.1:0-20130 GCA_014673585.1 Semibalanus balanoides
ACGGGTGCCCTACTTTTACATTACATTTCAGAAATTCAAGGATGAGTGCAATCCTGTGTACCAGGAGACTTTCGAGTACAAGGGAAAATCGAACGATGTCGCCTACCGTACCCTCGAGGTCCAGGTGGTCAGCAAGAAGACCTTCGGCTGGAACCCGGTCCTCGGCATGGTAAGTCAACTTTTGTCTTAAGTCTGCTCCTGACCTGTCTAATAACATTTCAATCTAGCTTCTACTTTGTTCATAATGTACCGAATGGATTATTCGATTGATGTAGCAATGCTAGTTGTATTTATTTGTTAGTATATTAGTTAGTATATTAGTCAATAGTTAGTGAAGTAGTATTCATCTTTTTCCGGATATTATATTTTCATGACTGGACCATATATGTTCGCCTGTTTAGCTTAATTCTAATAATTTCCTCAATAACATGAATATTGTACATTTCATGAACAAAACATTTTAAGTCATTTGCTATCAATTATTCCTGGTTATGGCGGCCTTGCTGCCAATTTTGGGATGGTGACCACTCTCCAATTCGCCCCCCAGAAACACATCAACCTGAGCACCGTCAACCTAGTGGCGGGCACCACCCAGTGGTTCGACCTAGAGCCGGAGGACCGGTTCGACTCGTAGGTGGCCTCATGTACCACGAACGCATACTACTCACGGCCACGGAGACCCGGAACGAGAAGTTCCCCTTTGATCCGCCGCCACCGCCGCCGCCGCCGCCGCCGTCGTGCAGGGACGACAGGCCGCGCGGCTTGATAGTGCTTTCTCTTTCCGCCGCCAGCGCCTAGGCTGTGCTTCCTGGTCGCGGCCCGTCCTGGTTGGTTTCGTCCTGGTGGGTTTGGATGTGCGGGGCCGTCCTGGTTGGTTTCGTCCTGGTGGGTTTGGATGTGCGGCCCGTCCTGGTTGGTTTCATCCTGGTGGGTTTGGATGTGTGGGGCCGTCCTGGTGGGTTTCATCCTGGTTTATTGTATGTGTGGGGCGTAACTGCTCTCGGCTCCGCTATTTGGTGCTGCATGAACGGACGCTTGGGTGACGGACCGCTTTGCTTCGCTCCTCGGGATGGATAGTTATCACTTGTTATCGCAGCTGGGAGCGCCGTCGGTCTATGGCTTCCCTCCTGCTGCCTCCTCGGCGGTTTTCTCGGTGGCTTACTGCCCCGTATCTGGGTGATAACTCTGGCTGTCTATATCGGAGCGTTGCTTGTTACTTGCTCTCTGTTTTCTACCTGCTTTGTAGGTATGCCTGGTATCAGAAATACTGGGAGTGAAAGGTGCAGTGGCAGTTAACTGTACTTGTTCGCTGTGATGGTGCCTGCTTCGCGGCAGGCCTTGTATCAGAAGTACTGAGAGTTTAACTTACACAGGGAGTTAACAGTGATATATCGGCCTACTCCAGATTCCGTATTGCATCGATCTGGTATAATTACTTTGTTCCTCTATCGCTGGTGGTTTTCGCTGTCGATGCTGGTTGTTACGCGGTGGTACAGCTTGGCTTCTGTCCCACCTAACGTCGTTAGCGATATACGCTGACGTCACCCCACCTTGTCTTCACACAACTAGTCCGGGCCTGAGCGGGCCCCTGTTATTCTGACCGCTCCTTCGTGTGGTGATTCTTTGAGTACGTGTGATGGAGCAGATTTGGACGAGCGAAGCCAACCAGGTGTATAGCAATCTATCTGCAATCTGATCTGTTAACGAAGTTGGAATGTAACTCGCTTTGTTTGTCTAAATATATCTACCCTTGACAAAAATGTGTTTTCGGAAATCGTATCCCCATGAGAAAGTCGGCAGCCACGCTTGTGATAACCAGTTAAGAATTCGCACTTTTCCTGACTAATCGTGCCTCCACTAATCTAAGTATAGCAGGAGGAAATGTCCGACCTCTCTATGTATCGTATGCTGCGTGAAGGTGAACGCCCACAACCCTACCCACCACCGGGGGGCGATGAGGGACGCCGACGTCATGACCTGCTTCACAATGTCGTATATTGCGGTGTTAAGTCGTCAGGCAGGCCTCAGAGTCAAAGCATGGACCTAAGACAGGCTTTCATTATGTTCCTGTATGGGCGTCAACAACTACTTTGTTGCGGCGCCGTTGAGCCCCAATCATCATCAAAATGTTCCTGTACTGCTTCTTAAGTTGGCCGTATATCATCGCTGCACTTTAGCTGGCCTCGCGGTAGGCTTCTGTGCCCATTCGAGGGATGACGGATTACTCGATATCGTCGGGAGTGACACGGAGTCTGACGAGAATAGCCATCTACAGAGTACCGACTGTAAGGAGGCACGTGTCGACCGTGGCAGCCACCGATGTCAGCTGGACTCAGATAGTTGACATTTCCACTGGATGACATGTATTGCACGAGTACAACTTATACCGAAAGTGTCTAGATCCTATAGCTCTAATCATGTAGGGTATGTTCTGATCTGAAGCATATGCAAAGTAATATAAATTTACTGGTTTAAGCACTGTTTTGACCATGTTCAAACTCCTGCAAGTTCCCAGACAACAATTAACTTTGGCACTGATCGGCACAATGGTTTAATCCCATTGTGCCCGATCAGTGCCCAAGTTAATTGTTGGCCGGGTTAGGACGATTTTTTTAGGGAGGCCATCAAAAAATACAAACAGCGTACACACATTCCACGATTTAGTGGTTGTCCTACAACTCCATTCTGTGGTACAGATGAGTGTAGCTTTGTTGCTGTTTTCCAAGAACGACAACCACTTACGATAAAAATCGCTTATGACAGAAAACCAGCGAAGTTGAAAGTGTGTAATAATAAGGCTCTTTCGTACATCATCGGCATAGTTTGTGGTATTTTCTGCTGCTCGACTATTCAATTGAGCATATAAGTACGCTGTAGGCGTATTAATATTCATTTGCTCGAAGGTCGTATGTAATACACTATAAGTTTAAAAATACCATGCCTAAATTCTCAGCGTTTAACAAGTCAGATTGAGAAGTTTATTCTCTATAGACTAAAGTCGATATCTAAAAATATATGCGATTTGTTAACCGCATACCGCGTATCAGCTTACCGCTGTATATGTCATTAAGTCGAAACTGAAGACCAAGTAGAAATGTGGTATATACCATGTAGACTCGGACATCGCGCTATGACAGGATATGGTGCGTCACACGAAACACTGCGAGCCGGATTAGTTGGGAATAGTTGGACTAGCTAGTTGGATACGATCATATATAAGATGCACGTGATTGTTGAGAGATCGACAATTTACTATTAAGTGAGTGAGAGTGATCGGTTAACTCTCAAGTTATTCAACTGTAGTATGGTGAGGCTAGCGGGCAGAGCAGGCACAACATGTGTATATGTACACGGGGCTGGTAATGGGTGTAGATATAGCAGGCAGCTAAGTAGGGTAGTGACTAACTAAGTTCTAATACTGTGTCTCTCCTTAGGCCCTCCTTTCCTGCTTTCGGAAAGCCCCTGAGGCATCTCCTGAACTGTGGTTCCGAGGTAGGTCTCAACAAGAAAACACAGCTTTCAGTTTCTTTACTGAGGGTACCGACTGATCTTCGTGAAACGATATCGAGCTGCACACTAGATCCAGCTAATTACTCACGACCTTGTCGGGGACTCGGAAAATAAGCATGTTACAATGTTGCATACCCAGTACCATTTGAATTCCTAGTGATTATAATATCCATCGCATTGATCTCTTCAAGCTTGTGACACGGCTCTCAAAGTTCTGGAGAGATACGTGAACTCCTACACAAGCATGGTGTCGAGACCGTGTATGCATGGATTTCTCTATAGGCTTGCTCCGTCAGCCGAAGTAGCGCTATCATCATCAGTAAGATATCACTTCTAAGTAGATCATGTGCATTCAGTGACATACGCCCCTCGCTCATTCGAGTAAGTTGAACTATATTGTCGATCCTTCTTCATACTCGGGAATGTGTGTGGTCACTTTAGCGGATCAGACCGGGGCGAGCTAGGAGCTGTTAGCCACACCCCCCCCCAGAGATTGGCCTGAAAATCACGCGATAGAACTATTTGGATCATATGTGTTTCTGAATAGTTACGGAGAGAAACATCTAATAAACTTTTAAGAGGCATGTTGCTTTAAACCAAGTTCACGGTATAAGGTAGAAGGAATGTCCAAATTCCGATGAGTTTTCCTCGGGACACATTATAATCAGAAACTTTTTGCAAAAGTTTTCTACAGCCTGCCGTAGGCCTGGCGGCTGTCAGACTCCCGCTATGACTCATGCGCTGTCTGAGATACGCCAGTGGCAATGTGGGATAGATAGGTTCAGTCTGCCAGGTCTTGCACTGGCTCATTACCCAGTTAACGAATTCAAACCGATTTTTTCCCGCTACGATCCGAACAGGTTCAACTGCTCGTTTCTCCTCAGCGGTCGCAGCTAAGCAAGCCGCAGACATTCTAAGTCCTTCCGTAATGACACCGCACCGCCTGATTAAGGAACAATTGGCATCAAAGGGACCACCGGGGGACGTATTCAGTCACTTCGCGAACGGTAGCGTCCAAATAGCCGATCCGAGCCGCTCCATAAGCGAGTGTGAGACGCCCGTCCATGGCCTACTTCTAGCAGTCCCTGGCCTGGCAACGTCTAAGCAGACAAATCGGCATTGTTCACTCAACTATCACATTGGAAATATTATTAAGGGTAGCGCCATCCTAAACATCTCTTTCGAAGGAAACTGTCGTCAATATCAGGGCGTAGGAACTCATTTGAAGTTGGGGGGGGGGCAAAGGACATTTGAGTCGATTCTTTCCATGCACGTTCATGCGTATGTTAAATCCCAAAATGTTGAGGGGGCAGTTGCCCTGCCCCCGGCTCCTACGCCTAATGTCAATATTGTGTGAAGGGGGAGCCTCCGTGTGGCCGCATCTGACTGTGTCTGCGAGTCGTCTTGCTGCTGCTGGGCCTGACCCTGACCTGGACGACACATGGAGCGACTGGGCACGCCGCAGCCGTGGTCGCCAGGTCGCAGGTGGTCCCACTTGGCACGTTGGTGGCACCTGGCCCCACATGTCGTCTCCCGACCAGATGTGGTCTGGCCCCCCCTCACCCCCTCCCTCCGCCAGACACCACACCGGGCGCCCGTAGGCTGGTCGTGGTAGTCAAACATTATGTTTCTGACCCAGGCTATGTAGGTGGCTGGTCCAGAAACTCGGCTGGCTGGGATTTCAGACGAATGATTACTAGATGAAAACGGAACACGATTTCATGCGAACGTCATCCAGAAGCGAGAAATGCAATGCCTCAGCTGTGTTCTAGAAGCGACGAATCGCAAGGGTTCGGTGATGCCTCGAATCGAGAGAACAATCAAGATGCTGGAATTAAGTCGCAGTTATTTTAGGACTTCCTCAGACATTTCGTTTCCAACAAAGGAAATTATCAAATGAATTATTGTTATTATTGTACCCTCCTGGCTCAGCCAAGTCGCAATTCATGCCAACTGGGCAGACAAGCTGAGAGAAACTCTCCGCACTGCCATCTACCGGGCTCCGTAGAACTATAGCTTTTGCAGAGCCCACCAGAGCCCGATAGCGCTGGCAGTTTCGCGCGGCTCACCTGCGGCGTCAAAATTGCCGCAGATTTACAACAGCTGAGGTGACACGAGTGCACGACACTACACAACAAACACACCGGTCTGCGCTAACGGCGGGTACTCACCACTTTGCCGACCTGGGCCACCTTGTGTTTGGCGTTCAGGTGTTCAAACTTGTGCTTGCCGGAGCCTTCTGGATCCTGGATCAGAGGAGGCGTCTTAGCAGGCAGCGCGGCGGGCAGCACACGGCTGGCGCGCGCGGCAGACCTGCGACCGTCTGCCCCGCGCGCCGCTAACAGGCGGCTCATTCAGGTGAGAGAGAAAGAGATCGGTGCGTAGCTGTCGGTGGACCACCCGGGGGCATTCGGCCGGGTGTGAGGGGGCGGGGGCGGGGCGGAGGAGGCCCGAGGCATGCCATTCGTGAGAGAGCAGATTGGCAGGTGATCAGGTGATGCGGCCGGGACATGAGATCCCCGGCAGAACCAGTCAGTCACCGCGCGCGCCGGCCGGCGAACGGAACGCATTGCAACGCAAGGTACTCATTCGTCAACCTCCACGGGGCACAGTTGATGGCGGGCGCATACATGAGTGACGGTGGACTAGAGCTAATGTCTGAAGCAGACTAGAAGCTGGCAGTTGGAATATGTCCGTGACAGACACAGGTTGCTGTTGTTGCTAGGTGCGAGTTTGATAGCCCGGACGCCGGTCGCATACCTACTTTTAAAACACACTGCTGCTGTTTGTGTTGCCATCTAGACTTTCTGAAAATGATGGGTAGCATCTTCATACCTTTCCATCAGCTCCGCCGCTACCGAGGACTTGAACTTCCAACAGCTGAGAGAAGAACACCCAGTACTTACCACAAATGTCAGGAGCATGACACACTTCCCCAGACACCTGAATACTGAAAAGGTGTTATTTTCGCCACCGTCAGCCATCAGCGGAGGGTAAATAAATCCCACATTGTCGCATGTTTCCCTCTGAAGAAGCCTCCCCTCACCTTGAGTCTGTTCTCTGTCATGTTGCTGATAGAGATCGACTTCTTCTGTTGGAAGAGGGAGCGATAGCGACTGAGATCAGACTCGGAGGAAGCAGAGGTCTGCTGGCCCTGCACATGGTTGCGTGTGGCTGTAAACATAGGCCACCCACACGGTCAGGTGCCTGAGATCAGAGGTGTCAGAGGTCAACGGTATTAACGTGTCGTTAACACGTTAAGTTAAGTTAACACGTTAACATGTTAACGTTAAGGTGTCAACGGTCTCTTGTGGTGTTAACGTAAGGTGCGGTTGTCGCGTTGGATAGAGGGAGGGTCACTCATGTAAGGGCTTGGCAGTAACCACTGCAAAACCTTTACTGTAAAAGGTCAAAAAATCGGTCAGCCGGTCGAGGTCTGGTCAGTGGTCACTGCACTGGTCAGTGGTCAGTGGTCACTGCACTGGTCAGTGGTCAGTGGTCAGTGGTCGTGGTCAGCGGTCAGTGGTCAGTGGTCAGTGGTCAGTGGTCAGTGGTCAGTGGTCAGTGGTCAGTGGTCAGTGGTCAGTTGGTCAGTGGTCAGTGGTCAGTGGTCAGTTGGGGGTCAGTGGTCAGTGGTCAGTGGTCAGGTGGTCAGTGGTCGTGGTTCAGTGGTTCAGTGGTCGTGGTCAGGTGTCAGTGGTCGTGGTCAGTGGTCAGTGGTCAGTGGTCGTGGGTCAGTTGGTCAGTGGTCAGTGTCAGTGGTCAGTGGTCAGTGGTCCAGTGGTCAGTGGTCAGTGGTCAGGGTCAGTGGTCAGTGGTCAGTGGTCAGTGGTCAGTGGTCAGCTGGTCAGTGGTTCAGTGGTCAAGTGGTCAGTGGTCCAGTGGTCAGTGTCAGTGGTCAGTTTGGTCAGTGGTCAGTGGTCAGTGGTCAGTGTCAGGGTCAGTGGTCAGTTGGTAGCTGGTCAGTGGTCAGTGGTCAGTGGTCAGTGGTCAGTGGTCATGGTCAGGGTCAGTGGTTTGGGTCATGGTCAGTGGTCAGTGGTCAGTGGTCAGTGGTCAGTGGATCAGCATAGAGATCACGTGGTCAGTGGTCAGTGGTCAGTGGTCAGTGGTCAGTGGTCAGTGGTCAGTGGTCAGTGGTCAGTGGTCGTGGTCAGTGGTCAGTGGTCAGTGGTCAGTGTAGTGGTCAGTGGTGTGGTCAGTGGGTCAGTGGTCAGGGTCAGATGGTCAGTGGTCAGTGGTGCAGTGGTCAGTGGTCAGTGTCAGTGGGTCGTGGTCAAGTGGTCAGGCGTCAGTGGTCAGTGGGTCAGTGGTCGTGGTCGTGTCGTGGTCAGCTGGTCCAGTGGGTCAGTGGATCCAGTGGTCCAGTGGTCAGTGGTCAGTGGTCAGTGTCAGTGGGTCAGTGGTCAGTGGTCAGTGTCAGCTGTCAGTGGTCAGTGGTCAGTGGTCAGTGGTCAGTGGTCAGTGGTCATGTGGTCAGTGGTCATGGTCAGTGTCAGTGGGGTCAGTGGTCAGTGGTTCAGTTGCGTCAGTGGTCAGTGGTCAGTGGTCAGTGGTCAGTGGTCAGTGGTCAGTGGTCAGTGGTCAGTGGGTCAGTGGTCAGTGGTCAGTGGTCAGTTGGTCAGTGGTCAGTGTCAGTGGTCAGTGTCAGTGGTCAGTGTCAGTGGTCAGTGTCAGTGGTCAGTGGTCAGGGTCAGTGTCAGTGGTCAGTGGTCAGTGGTCAGTGGTCAGTGGTCAGTGTCAGTGGTCAGTGTCAGTGGTCAGTGGCAGTGGTTCAGTGGTCAGTGTCAGTGGGTCAGTGGTCAGTGGTCAGTGGTCAGTGGTACAGTGGTCAGTGGGTCAGTGGTAGTGGTCGTGGTCAGTGGTCAGTGGTCAGTGGTTCCAGTGGTCAAGTGGTCAGTGGTAGTGGTACAGTGGTCGTGGTCAGTGGTCCAGTGGTCAGTGGTCAGTGTCGTGGTCAGTGGTCAAAAGGTCAGCGGTCAGAGGTTCGAGGTCAGAGGGTCAGAGGTCAAATAATCAGTAGTCACAAGTCAGCGGTAAATCGGGTCAAAGGCAGAGTTTCAATGGTCAGATGTCAGAGGTCAGAGGTCAGAGTCGAGGGTGAGGTCAGAGGTCAGTAAGGTAGAGGTACAGAGGTCAGAGGTCAGAGGTCAGAGGTCAGAGGTCAGAGGTCAGAGGTCAGAGGTCAGAGGTCGGGTACCTGAAATCAGAGATCAGAGGTCGGTGCCTGATGTCAGAGATCATGTGCTCGAGGTCAGAGGTCAATGGTTACGTGTCTCGAGTCCGTTGTAGGTTAGAAGTCAGCGACTGGCACCACCATGTCAACAGGAAACTTCCTTCTACCAGGCACTAAACCGTTTTTATGAAAATGTCGAGCACATTACAAACCGCTCAAACACAATGTCCGAATATTTGGTGTTGACGACTTTGCCACGAAAGAACAGCTGCGAATAGCTCGGTCATTCAATGAACATTTCATTCAAGCAAACTTGCGTCACTTTCTTGCATGCTATACTTTCACAAGACCTTTGCTTTGGCTGATGCCCATGAAATGCGACTTGCATTGCTTCTCGCATATGTCTTAAAATGAATACCTTTTAAATACACTTGGCACTGGGTACCTACTACCTAGCATATATTCAAAGAGAGGCAGCGGAACGTATAAGCATTACATATCGTTTCGTGTCCGTTTGGGCTAACTAATTTTATTAGGCTTATGGCAGGACATGTAAATCTCTTGACTATTGAATACTCTACCATTCGTCTCAGCAACGCTTCATAGCATGCACTAGAAGTTAAGGTCGCTGAATCATACCCAGTGTATAAAGAGAAAAACGACTCCACGCCACGCATGACCAGCAAAATGTTGTACATACATGAACTATACACCCAAGTACGTTTCATATGAGCCATCCACCACTGGTTCTAATACTTTGCCCTGTTCTCTTCGGGCGGCCATAATTACGTTAACCTGCGGGGGCAGATTCTGCCATGCCCACGAGATCTCGAGAACCGCTCGGCCGATATCGATGGTATAAGCACCGATTGATTCGCAATGACAAGATCTTTTCTTTTTAGAACCCGAAATATATTTGTGTTCACAAATGGGGCCAGGGGGCAAAAAACACAAAAAAAATTTTTTTTTTAGATCATTGCGGTTATGTGGTTGGAACGATTTCCATGCCCAAAACGTTTTTTAACTTCCAATGTACTGGTCTTTAATAATTAAAAACGAAAAGTATCCTTATTAAAAATAATAAACATATTCAGGGGAAATAAAATGGGGGGGATTTCTTATAATAGCCGTTTTCACGATGGCTTATTTTGCGCGAAATGTTTTAAAACATTTTTAAAATGTTTTAAATGTTTCAGTGGTAGCCGTCTTCACGATGGGCTAATTTGCGAGAAATGTTTAAACCCTCGCCGTTTGGGACCGTAGGGCGAGGGTTAAAACATTTTTTTTCGCCAATTAGTCCATCGTGAAAGCGGCTACTACTAAAACATTTTAAAACATTGTAAAATGTTTTAATACATTTCGCGCAAAATAACCAATCGTGAAAACGGCTAATGATAGTTAGAATAACCGGTTAAATTAATAAATTATTTAAAAAAACGTCGGTGGCCTATGCATGTGATGCATAGGCCACCGTGATTGTTGCATGTGATGTGCATGTGATTGTTGTTCTGCACTGTGCCTTGATATATTTTGTTTCATAATTGTTCATTGCTGACGAAGCTTCAATAGCGAAATATTCAACAATATAATTTAGGACATAATTTACCTTTTCTCCTTACTTATTATGAGGTTACCGGTTATTTTAACTATTAATAACTAACTATCATCATCATGATTAACCTCAAGTAGAGTTTTCGCCACCTCAGATCTAGGGATTTCTTATAACAAATATGTGCTGTTCGTGATTGTTTGGGACGATATGAACGTCACATGTTTTTGTTTGGTTTTGTTTTTTTGTTGTAATTTGTTACATAGGCGTAGGAGCCGGGGGGCAGGGGGGGGGGCAACTGCCCCCTCAACTTTTTGAGCGGGGGGGGGGGCAAACGCCCCCCCCCCCCAACTTTTGAGTCTGAATCCATGTCCAAAATTACGAGCATAGCCACGACGCCTGGGGAGCGTGGTCGGATCCGATCCACTTTGGTTTTCCTGTAATAACTTCCGAAATAGGAGAGTGGCCCACTTTTCGTACCACCTACCACAATTGCTGGGTATTACTACCCACTTGGGTAGTAGTGGTAGCACAAGTATCATTGGATGTTATATTTAGGTGGGGGGTAGTTGCGGGTGACATAAATTTTTATAAATTGCCGATTGTTGTTATGCGTAAGTGAGAGTAGTTGAACATAATATGAACGCTCAGTTAGTGAGCAGAGATCAACACAAAACAGTTCAACATTAAAAATGAGCTATTTAATGGTAGACATAATGATTTTAAAAAATGTGGGTACTTGCGGGTAGCTGGCAGCCTATATGGTCATGTGGGTAGTGGTGGGTAATGAAGGTTTGCGTGGGGTCGGGTGCACGTTGCAGATATTCGTACGTGATACTTGGGTGTCGAGTGTAAGCAAATGTTCGTCCCACTTCATCGACACCACCCGATGATCGAGTTCGCTTTCGGCGAAGTAAATCTTTCGCTGAGAGAACGGATGATGAAAACGGTTGTAACCTTTCGGTGGCTCGTATTTCGATAAAACTTCCCATTTTTCCTGGGAGCGATGGTGTTGTTTTTGTGTTCTGATGGGAAAAAAGCCAAAAAGCGTAGAAAATATCTTAAATACTTGGCTTAACAGCGCATCCGCTATTTCAATGTCAAACTTTGCTCGTGCTGTCTGTCGGTGCTAGCACGCAGTGAAAAGTCTATTGAACAGTCTTGCCTCGCCCTGAGTACCGGGGGATGAGGACTGGTTATAGTAGTGTGTATTTTGTGATTCTTCACTGGTGCTGGCGTTTTAGCACCGTACAGACAGAGACAGAGACAGCGGACACCCAAGGATATGTGGCACTACATGTAGCGTTGGCGTGAGAATCAATTTATATTGACGTCATCTATGATAAAAGAAGTTTAGGCAGTTGCTGTTCAAGAAATGAGATATACCGATTTTGTGGAGTTGTTGGTTGGCGGTTCGGTGCGTTACCTACAACATTTGTGCGAATAATAGAGCTTATAATCATTGGAGGAAATGCTATAAACTATATTTTTTTATATGAAAGCAATGAGGTTGCGAAATTAAAGAATCGTGAAAACACGCTTTAAATGAAAGTTCTAGCGAAATGGCTGTCGGGAGTTGGTAGAGGAATGCGGTTTTGTTTGTACTCCCAAGGGAATTGTGAAAAAAGGTTTTACCAAAGTGGGACTGATTAAAATCCGGATATCCCTTTGACAGGTTTTGCTCCCCCCATCAAGCTTGCAAATGAGTTCCTACGCCCCTGAATTTTGTTAAATGTAATATATTGCGCATATGCTAATCCAGGTAAACATCTGGGAGGCACCATGTGCGCAACACCTGTTATCATCCTACTAAGTTGAATTTTGACCTAATTTGACGGTGGGTATCGCCTCCCATTTCATGTACTTAAGTGCGCCGCTTCCTAAAATATGTACAATCCAAGTATTCATGATGTATATTTCAGTGACATCGTTTCTGACGCATGTATTGCACCGCAAACTACGAAGGAAGTTTGCGCCGCACAACTGCATTCGTAAGTCGTAACACTCTCCAAAAAACATGAGCCTGGCACCGCCTCTGCTGAGCCGATTTTTTATCAAAATTTTGACACAAAACGCGTAAATCAATTCTACGAAAAGCAAGAAGTTTCAAGACGACAGGCCTTCAAGCTCTAGTCGCCGTAGATAGGTATCCTGTTGTAGTTCATAACTAACCCACAGTTTGATTCCAGGTCTCTGGCATTAGATAGGTATCCTGTTGTAGTTCATAACTAACCCACAGTTTGATTCCAGGTCTCTGGCATTAGTACGTCAGCAAGACGTTTTAGAAAAACTGCAATAGAGTGAGGAAAATACTCTCAACCACAAAGTGCAACGAGCACAACACACGATATTTTCTAAGAACAGATAAAATATGCTGGTCTGTGATTAGATTCGCCCAGAATGAGCATTAGTTGGGCGTTCGCAGGCTACAGATGAGCCCCGTCGGCCGTTCGCAGGCTACAGATGAGCCCCGTCCGGCGTTCGCAGGCTACAATCTCGACAATTTACGCAGCACGGTGCTGTGACAAAGCTTATTTGCTCAGATGGAAGCTAGCTGCCGTTGGGTGTCTACTAAATTTATACATACACCTCACAGCGTGCCAACCGTGGTGGTCAAGGACCTCAAATTGCATGGCGCCTGGCAAAGATCGACGAAGGCAGGTGTTGGGCGTCAGTCACGTGACTTTGGACCCAGGATTTCGCTTGCATTGAAACTGTTGTAATCTTATTCAATTAAATGATAACAAATAAATATAACCACCATAAAAAGCCCAAACAGTTATGCTTCATGAATTAATGCGTCTCTTTGGAAAAAGAAAGGACAGAATAAAGTAAACAAAATCATTCAAAAAAATGTTCATATTAACCATTGTTTTCCCATTCGCGGCGAAAACGCGATGGACCCAAACCAACTGGAAGTGCCTTCGCCACAAGCGCTCGTGCGCCGATTCGGCCATGTGACCGAGCTCAGACGCCCTCACCTTATTTATATTGCCTTGGACGAAGGTTTGATTATCACTGTGCTGTGCGTGCACACCTGTTCATGCCTAACTAGGAATCGTTCTCAGACATATTTCTTCGAGGCTTAAGTGTTTAAGAAAAACAGACTGACAGACTGAATATCTCAAAATATGTTTTTTGTATAAACTTAGTTTGAATGTTTTGATGGGATACCAGTATATTTCCGAGATCAGGACCCACGCTAAGCAGGGCTTGTTGCGTTGGCCCCGACCCGCCACCCGATCGGGCAATTCTAGGTACACCGCAGAATTTAGTAGCAAAAGTTGTACGTCTCTCAACAACTGAGGACGATCCGCCCGCGGGCTCACCGGCTTCATCTGATCCTGAATTCGGCCGCTGCCACCGGCCACAGGTCGTCCCCGCCAGGTAGACAGCGTCGAGGCGACTCGAGCCCACCTTGCCAGGGTGGATAAGATTGTAAGCACAGTGCTCTCCCGACTGAGCTACACGGGCGGCTATATGACCACCTTCTTAAGACCGATAAGTTCGTGAGTTCGTGAGAGTTCTGAGAGCAGCGCAGTTTAGCGTGATCGGTGCTGGTGGCGTGGCAGGGTAGACGGTGACACCGTCTGTGGTGCGGGGCGCTGTCGGCGCGAACAGGGCGCTCTCTATAGCGGTGTCGGCGCGAACAGGGCGCCCTCTATAGCGGTGCAGGCCGCGGCCAGTCGCGGCACGGCCACTGTAGGCGGCACAAACCCGGCAGCAGTGCCCCCGTGCAGGTGATAATGGGTTCATCCCGGCCACCAACCGGTCTCCAAAACAAAGCAGGGGGGGGGGGTCGCGGCGCGGCTGTCGGCGGCCGGCCGGTAGAGGTGAAGATCGGGACCGGTGCCACTGGCTGGCCAGAGCTCAACACTGCAGGTGTCAGCTCCACTCACTACGATCGGTAGACGCACCAGTGGCACTCTGAGTCATGGTAAGGATAGGCAAATCGGGTTTATTGACAGTTATGAGGTACTATTGTAGTCAAAGTAGAATTGTGGCAATAAAGCGTCTAAAATGACGACAAAATCAAAGTAAAATGCTTTCTACTCGGAAAACCCGCCAATTAGACCAAAAATCGGACTTGGGTGAATCTCGCAATCAATTAATTATTAGCGGGTTGTGAAATGTAAATGTAATACAAGCTGATGTCACTGGATACAAAATGCAACTGCAGAGAAAAAGCAATTCCTAAGTAAGGCCGACAAAACTCGCTAATTATCGAATTCTCGTGAAAAGGACAGGAGTAGACCGGTCGCATTCATGTCAGATCGCACAAGAAAACCACCGACCGCCTCCGATTTGGATAAAAATTGGTATACATGTGGTGTCAAATGAAAGAAACATGCAAACCAACTATTAGGTCCGGGTGAACTCTAAGGTCAGATTTAGAGGTCATCAAAGTTCACGATTTTTTGCGTATTTAGTATCAATCAAACGCCTATATCATTTGTGTCAATGGAGTTAGCGGGACCAAACTTTAATCGAATACTCTTAAGGGTTTCACCATTCGGAACAAATCCAAACAAATGACGTGACCTCAATAGGACCTTTGATCTTACAAGGTCAAAGTCGTAAAATGTACTTATTTTTATGTTTGCCTCCTCGCAAAAAAGCCAAACTTGGTACAAGGAATACCTCGACATCCTCTAAGAATGTGCAGAAAAAAGGCAGAGACTCTTCAACTTTTTGAGATACCGTCTTTTGAGTATGGCAAGGGAGTGAGACAGACAAATGCCCTGAGGCTGTTTCCATGTTGCTTGCGATAAAGTGGGTTTCTCTGGCCTGATTGACATGAAATTTAGTGAATAGCTTTCATTTGATGCCTGCATTCGGTTTCCGAGTTTTCAAATTGATCTAAATTTGCATGACCTCACATGACCTTGTAATAGTGTATGACCCACAAATACGTTTTACCAATGCTAGGAACCGCTCTTAAATCACTTTACGTTATTGTGATTCATTTTCAACTTCCCAATTTCAAGGTTATGTTGTCCCCTCCTCCCACCACCACCAACAACCCTGTGCGTAACGTTATTTATGAACAGCCCCTTAACCCTTTCCCTGCGGGCGGCTCAGATGTACGTTAACCTGCGTGGGGGGCAAAAATTTCTGCCCCCCCAGAGATCTCGAGAACCGTTCGTTCGGCCGATTTTATGGAAAAACACACCAAATCTTTCTTTTTGGACCCACGAAATTGCTTTTTTGTTTCAAAATGGAGATTGAGTCCAGAGTGGCAAAAAATTACGAAAACTTTGCGGTTGTTTTTTTTTTTTTTTTATAGATCATTGTCGGCATGTGATTTGACCGATTTTCATGGCAAAAAAACGTTTTTTGCAGCTTTCAATGGTCATGTTCTTCAATGTGTGAAAGGAAAGAGTACAAAAATGAAAAATCATTAGGCGTTACTCAGGGATAAAAAATGGGGATTTTTGGATAAAAAATATGTGCTTTTCCTTAGTGTTTGGGACGTGAGAACGTCACATTTGGGCTTTATTGCTGTAATTTGTTAAATGTAACAAATTGTTCATAGGTGGATTCAGGTAAACAACGTGGGGGGCACCATGTGCGGAACGCCTTTTATCATCTTGCTTATTTTAAGTTGAGACTAAATTGACGGAGAATATCGCCTCCATTTTATGTACCTGAGTTCGCCTCTGCCCCAAAATATGTATAATCCAATTATATATGATCTATAAAGCATTGAATTAGTTTCTGACGCTTTTATTCCACCGCAAACTACGAAGGAAGTATGCGCCGCACACTCGCATCGTAACGACCGTCCCATAAACATGACTCTGGAGCCGCCTCTGGCTGGGCCGATTTTTTTTAAATCACATAACACGCGTCATTCATATTTAGGAAAATTCCGAAAGTTTCAAGACGATAGACGTAACGGTTCAGAAGCGGCGGGGGAAAAACTACCGGGTGCAGAATCTGTCCCCCGCAGGGAATAGGGTTAATGCCAGCAATGCTGATCGCCGGCAATCTTTGTGTAACCGTTCTCAGAGGCCTGCTTGATGTAATGTGATTCTAAAGGCGGTATATGGACACTGAATCCCTTTTCAATTGATAAATAGAGGATGGTCGTCGTGCGATAGCAATGTATTAACAACAGCGCGTGGTGTGGGGAGACTATGCGATGAGAAAAGCCCACTGACGTCAATATAATTAACATAGAATGTAAAAGAAACTCATACATTGGCAGCACAGAGCATTCATGTGGAATCTACACATGTTTCGTTACACGCACTTCCCGACCAGTTTAGCTGTTAGAAAACCATTTCACGATCACCATATGTCATTCCGCCAAGACGGACATACTGTGTACATTTCGTGTTCCCGGCACAGTGCGAGCAGCCGCGAATCTCCCTTTCAGCATTTCACCTCTTTAATTCACTCAGACTTTG
Source organism: Semibalanus balanoides (assembly GCA_014673585.1). Lineage (NCBI taxonomy): Eukaryota > Metazoa > Arthropoda > Thecostraca > Balanomorpha > Balanidae > Semibalanus > Semibalanus balanoides. The sequence continues at coordinate 16,649 of VOPJ01011663.1, forward strand.
TAAAACAATAATGCACATGCGTGCAGGAGGCATGATTTGTAGAAGCTGAAAAACTGTTGCGGGGTTTCGATCAGCGTTCCTTGAAGACTAGCCCTTTGAGCTCACATTTGTAATGTTCCACCAATACCATCGCATTTACTCTTTCCATGGGCATTAGCAAAAATATGTCACTCGGCCTTCTCTCCAAAATTGGCATTATGGTCTGTTAAATTCAGATTTTTGCATTTTTTACTGGGAATGCGGATGTTAAAAAATAACGCTACTGGGCGACTGGTATTGGGGGTGGCAACATAACATTGACATTGTGAGGGTGAAAAATAATCGCAATAACGTAAAAAGACTTAAGAGCGGTTCCTAGCATTGGTGAAACGTACTTGTGGGTCATACACTATTGCAAGGTCATGTGAGGTCATGCGAAGTCAGATCAATTTGAAAATTCGAAAACCGAATGCAAGCATCAAATGAAAGCTATTCACTAAATTGCACTTCAATCGGGCAAGAGAAACACGCATTATCGCAAGCAACATGGAAATAGCCTCGGGGCATTTGTCTGTCTCACTCCCTTTGCCATTACTCAAAGGACAGGTATCCTCAAAAAGTTGAAAAGTCTCCGCCCCTTTTTTTCTGCACATCTTAGAGGCATGTCTGAGGGTCATTCCTTTTGTACCAAAGTTTGGCCTTTTTGCGAGGAGGCCAAAACATAAACATAAATACATTTTACGACTTGAACTTGTAAGATCAAAGGTCATTTTAAGGTTCACGTTTTTTTCCGGATGGTGAAACCCTTTAGAGTATTCGATTTAAGTTTGGTTCCGCTAACTCCATTGACACAGAAAATATAGACGTTTGATCGATACTAAGTACGCAAAAGTCGTGAACTTTGATGACCTTTAAATCTGACCTTAGAGGTCACCCGGACCTAAAAAATTGTGCGTATGTTTCTTTCACTTGACACTACATGTATACCATTTTTGTATCCAAATCGGAGGGGCGGGTACGAAACTCCTCTTTTGTGTGCGATTTGACATGGAACGCACCATATCAAAGCACCAGCTGCTGTGTAACTCAGCGGAACTAAACGGTGGCATTCAAAACCTGGTTGTGCCACGGGGTGCTGAAGAAAGCGTGCCTGGGTGGTACCGGCGAGTCTCATCAGGGCAGGCCACGAAGCAGCTGCGTCTCTACAGCAGGCCGGCTACCAAACCCATGCGTTTCACAGTTACCTTGGCAGAAATTATCAACAGTATGTGAGCGAGGTCGCTGTTCATCCGATTCTAACTCAGAAGGGTACACTGAAACAGCGCACGGGGTGGGCACACTCAACACACCAGCTCAGTAGGCTCTTACTCAGAAGGGTACACAGGAGCAGCACTCAATACACCAATCTAGTCGACTCTAACTGGGAGTGGTACCTACACTGGAATGGTGTACAGGACAGGAGGCACACTCAACACGTCAGCAGTCCGTCTCGAAAGGAACACTCAGCAGTTACAGGGTCGGTGATCTTTACTACTCTGTATCAGGTGTGTAGTGCATCCACTACACTGTTTCCGGAGTGTAGTGTATCCACTACACTGTATCAAGAGTGTAGTGTATCCACTATTATGCAGCGAAGTAGCGCCAAAAGACTGATAACAGCACCTCAGCCAGCACGAACTCTGACGAAGATCTGAGTGGTAACGTGACTTAAAAATATGGCAGATATTTAAAAGCAGTTGGCTGAGCCTAAAATACAACATCCAGCATGTACGGGGCTACAACATGAAACAAATGGCCAGAAAGCATCTAGAGAACATTACAACAAATTTAGCATAAGAACATAACTGCTGTATACGACAGCAAGGTAGACAGCCCACCAATTGGCTTCCTACGTAAGTCATATCAAATTGGCTACCTACGTAAGCCAAACAGGAAGATACACAATTAACATGCATGCACAATGCTCCTTCCTTAAAAAATAGCCATGTGTCAGGGCAATTCTATATTTTTAAAATAACAGCGTATGCGTGTTAAATGTTCTGCTTACTTGTGGTGAGCCTAATAATGCGAACGTTTCTAACGACGAACCTCACCTGTTTCTGAGCAAGGTGAAAACACGCAACACACAAATTGGTCAGATGCTAATGACGGCCCAGTTCCCTTCATTTGACATGTCTGACGAGGCCTGCGGCGTTCAGTAGCGGCAAACATGTTCCACAACACCACGCGCCTGCAGCACCAGCTTAGCTCACAAACCGCTGCGATTTATGCGCGAATTATGGGCCGGTGGGGCAAGTGAGGCCAGTGAGGGCGTAACTTAGGATATGGAGAGGGTGGAACGAGGCAGGTCGGCATAATGCAAGTTGACCTGGCCGTGATCAGACTCAGAGGAAACAGATTGGGAATAGGATAGTAGAAAGTCGCAGCCCGGGTACAAATGGAGTTTGACTTCCTTGCCCGGGTATGTTTGACTTTTAACTTTAGTAGGTTCTACTAAACTAGTATGCTGTTCCATTGTTCCTCCGATGTTCCTCGACGCTTCATCGGTATTTCGGTGAGCTTTCACTGATGTTCCAGTGGTGAGCAATAACCACAAAGGTTTCAGCAGCATCCCACCTGTGTCCCCATAAGGACCATATCACGTTCGCCGTGTGTGGATCTGTGTGGCGCCTGTAACTCACCTGTGCCGACAGTGGCACTTCTGATGGGCGGCTGCCGCTGGCCGACCCTGTGCAGAGAGATCGGATCCAGTGAGGAGGCTGGCCTCAGCAGCGTCAGCGAACCAGCGGCAGAGCCACTGGGCGGAGGCTGGCCAGACACACCCTGCAGGGTACATACAAACACACATCGTCAGGCTGACCAGCGGCAGAGCCACTGGGCGGAGGCTGGGCCAGACAAAACCCTGCAGGGTACATACAAACACACACACGTCAGGAGACCCAGCGGCAGAGCACTGGGCGGAGGCTGGGGCCCAGACACACCCTGCAGTGGTACATACAAACATACACGTCAGCGAACCAGCGGCAGAGCCACTGGGCGGAGGCTGGCCAGACACCACCCTGCAGGGTACATTACCACCACACACACGTCAGCGAACAGCGCAGAGCCAACTGGCGAGGCCTGTCCAGACACACCCTGCAGGGGTACATACAAACCACACACGTCAGGGGACCAGCGGCAGAGCACACTGGCGGAGGCTGGCCAGACACACCCTGCAGGGTACATACAAACACACACGTCAGGGGACCAGCGGCAGAGCCACTGGGCGGAGGCCGGCCAGACAAACCCTGCAGGGTACATACAAACACACACACGTCAGGAGACCAGCGGCAGAGCCACTGGGCGGAGGCTGGCCAGACACACCCTGCAGGGTACATACAAACACACACGTCAGCGAACCAGCGGCAGAGCCACTAGACGGAGGCTGGCAAGACACACCCTGCAGGGTACATACAAACACACACGTCAGGGGACCAGCGGCAGAGCCACTAGACGGAGGCTGG
>VOPJ01011664.1:0-20125 GCA_014673585.1 Semibalanus balanoides
TCAGGTCACAATTGAGGTCACCAGTGGTCACCAAAGATCAGATTTTCCGGTTTTAGGACTCTTTTCCAGAAACCTCCGATTATCTTGGAAACTATGATAGCTAGGAGCAAATGATTAATTAAGGAATAGATTGCTATTGAAATATGAAATCGTACCATGTCCTCAAAATTTAACTCAGATCAATAGTTTAGGCTCCAGAGGTCATGAAAGGTCAAAAATGCTATTTTTAGCAAAGCAGTTTTTCGTTATTAGCATTTCACCTAACACAGATAGGGAAATAATTGTGACGCCAACGTGTTTGTCTCATCAAGGCGCTTTGAAATATATACATGGTGACCTGGTAAGGTCAACTTCAAAATTTGACTCAGGGTCAAGGTCATTTGGTGACCTAGGTAGGTCATGTTGTATATGGGGGCAACGCGGCCAAACGAACCGACCATGGTAGTGTCAACTGCTGCTTCTTCTATCTCTTTTCTATCCAATAGTTTATTAGAAAATCATTTGCTGATGACCTCAGATGACCTCGATGACTTTGTAGAAATCACTGAGCAACAATTGCACCTTGATCATCCAGAATGAGCTAAAATAACATGATTCTGAAATCATTAGCCTGATCCTATGCATATTTTCTGAATAGGAAGCATTTGTTTATTTGCCCATTCACTTATAATGGGAGGTCAGGAAATTGACCTGACCTTTGGTCACCGATACAAAAAATCCGAAATATACGAATTGTAGGTATTGATATCCGTATGAAATCCTGTAAGTTTCAACCCTTTCGGGAAAAGACTGTGGCTTTGGCAAGAACACAAACATTTTTGAAGGTAAGGTCACTTGACATGAACTTGTGACCTTGAGCCTGCAGATGACCTAGATCAAAAACTTTTCAAAGTGGTGGGTATTGATGCCCAAATAGGTGTACGAAATTTGGCGGCGCTGCGCGCCGTCGTTTTTCCGCTACTCCTGCAAAACCTGAGGGGGGCGGAAATCACCCCCCCCTGCAGTGCGCGGGTTAAAGAAATCGTGCCGCTTCGACTTAGCTTGCTTTGATTCCCTTCCCTTGCCAATCGATGATTTCCATTCATGAGGTGTGTATCACGGTGGGCGAAAAAGAACCTTTGCCTGTCGTCGAATGCAGATCAAAAATGCCTCCGCCCGGAATTTAAGCAACGTTCACGATAAATCAATAAAAAATGCTTTTAGCCTGCTCAGGCGAGTTAAACCGACTCATTCATTGGTTATACGGCAATTCAATTTTGCTATGGTAGGGTTGTCACAAGATTTGACAAATTATATCTTTTTATGTCCAGAATCATAAAATCGAAAACTATGTTCAGTCAATGTCTATCCATTTCAATGAACTGCTACCTTTCCCAATAACTCGCCATTGACTGGGATCTCAGCCGAACGTCATTAACTGGTGATGATGATGATGATTTGGGCTTAAGGGTGCCGCAACAAAAGAGTTATATGGCGCCCATCGTCATTACCTGGGGGGATATCGCCCCTGGCTATCTTCCGAACCTATAAGTGCAGCGCGACGCGCAAGGCAGAATGCAAAAGCTCTCAATAATGCGCATCCAGAAGATACTCGAAATGACGTTTTTTAGGTCACTGGTCAGCTGTTCACGGTCAGATCAAAGATCAAAATAGAGGTATTTGCGTAGATTGGCCATACTTTCCGTACGAAGCTATTGCGACCATTATCACCCAAAGTGCTTTCGAAGGTATAGTACACATGCCTCATGAGCCAAATGGATATTTTTTTGGCAAATGTCAGGAACAAGGTCAGGTCACAAAAGGTCACTATGCACAAAAGAACTACGAACGTCATGTCGATGCGACACATGTTTTATGGATCATGTTATTTGTATGGGTCCTGTTACATGTATAATTCGAAAGTGATAAGTATTTTACCACCTGCTCTCATTGTTGTGAAAATTATGTCAAGCTCAGGTCAAGGTCAGTCGTCAGGTCACAAAAGTCAAAGTCAAGGTCACAAAAGTTAAAAGTCGAAGTTTTAAGTTGATTAAAAATGCTTCATTTGTATACAGAAGACGTCAGAATGATGCAAGCGGTGCTTGATGCAATAGCGGTGTATTAATAATGCAATAATGCATGTATCAATAATGCATAATGATGCAATAGCGGTGTATTATAGCTATTATGGAAGTTCGTCAGAAGGGCATTTTTCGCCTCCCCCTCAAGCCCAGTCAATGGCGGGATAAATGTGCTACAATCTTGAAACGGGATCACTTTTGCTATGGGTGGTTACTTTTCTACTTTGTGCCTATTGACAAAAGCTTCAGTTAATTAAAGTTCAGAGTTGATCTCGGAGGCGGAGTCGGAGTCACCTGAAAACTGATCGACTCCGCAGCCCTGCATAAAACCGTCAATTCGGTGTCGTGGTAACACAAGCGATTAATATCTCCTGTGCCCCGGACAGACCGACGGTGTGGGGGAGAAAGGAGAGTGCCCGGGGCGCTGTGTCGCGGGCCGCTCAAGGTCACGGCCGGCCGGCCGGCCGGCCGAGGCGAAAGGTGCCGTCCCGGTGACCCCGCCCTGCTCAGCTGGCAGAACCTACACTACATCGCCACCGGGAGGGTGGGGCAGGGGACCACGCCCAGTGCACCCAATTTACACACCCAACTGGTGTCGGAAGCAGGGGACGCGTTTCCCAAAATTTTCGTGGTCTTGCATGGAAAGAGTCGACTTCAAAATAGCCGCCGTCCCCCAACTTTGAAGGTGGCGACGCCCATTGCAATACTGGCACTAGACCGGATTTTTTTTTTTTTAGAAGCCTGACTTCCTGTTCTAAAACCGTGATTGACCTTCGGCAAGCCGGTGTTAGTTCCGTTGTGGCTTGTGTGGCTCTGTTAGTCAGAAACTGACTCGGACCAAAGGCCTTTTCAGATGGGTCTGATTCCGACCGATCCGATTCTGAACAGTGATTACAGTCGTGATCGGTTAGAAGTCTACCTATTTTGTATTTTTTGTTTAATTCGAATTCGATTCCCCGCTGATTTCGGACTTATTCGCTGTTTCTATGCAAAGTCTGTCAATGCCTTCACATCTCAATTCAAAATCCTAACTTACTCCGTACTCGAATCTGTTCCGTACTATGTACGTACAGTTTAAATGCATTCATTGTTTTCATAAGTTCTCCTTGATCTTCCTTCGGATGAAGCAAACTTAATCGGCCTTTGATCAGCGCGCCGGCTCGGAAGATGCCTTTGCTTTCTGTCCGGATACATTATTTTCTCATACTTTTCATGCAAAACTATGTGTTAAACGATTGCTAACCAAATTAAATGTTAATATGGATCAAATTAAACACTTAATATGAATGGTTAAAACCAGTTTAAAATCACATTTGACTTCAATCACAACGAAATCGACCTAAGTGCGCGAGTCAATAACGTTAAGCAGTGGCGTCGCCACAGGGGGGGCGGGGGGGACACCGTCCCCCCCAGCCGTTAGGCTGGGGGGATTATCCCCTCCAGTTTTGGACAGTCTCCCCAGGCATTTATTCTGCACTTCACTCGGAAACAATGCGGATTTTTTTCAATATCGGCTGCGTTTGGAAAAGCTCGCCTTTTTGCCCTTTTGACTTTTATCCCCTTTTGAAGGTAATTTGGCTGCAATTGTAAACAGCGTTTAAAACGAGCAAAGACATGAGGCATGGCTGCGAAATGGCTCTGGGGGTTTGTGGTTTACGACACACTTTGTGTAATGTTTCCTATACAATAGTGTCTGTCTGTTCTGGTGCGCTGTCTATCAGACATTTGCCTCTTAAGGTCTTGTATCTTGTCCCACCTGTTTTAAGCGTAGTTGAAATAAATATGGAGTAGTATAGTGGAAGGCTTCTTAGAAAGGTTGGTACATAATGATCAAAATGTAATGTATGGCATTGAGTTAACAATTAATCAGAATATAACAATTTATCCGTCAAAAATGCCTTTGCAGGCGGTGCAAAATCGCAGCTATCCGGCAGTAAAACACAGACTGGAATTTCACACTGGCTTTGCGCAAAGTTTCGGCCATTGATTAATACAAATTTGTCTTAGCCACTTAAAATCTACAAGGCGGAGGCTCACCGTCCTATATTTTTGGGGTTCTACAGGCAAACCGCGTAAAAATTGCCGCGCCGCTTGCGCGCTAATTAATAATAAGTAAGTACGGTATACTATACCACATGGAAATTCTATGAAATGACTGCAAAAGAAGCTGTTTTTTCGTCATTTCATCTGACCCCCACTTTAAAGAGACTTTCGGGGACACCCCGGGCGAGTCGGTTTTGAAACATTAAACGCCTTATTGACACTTATAAAGTGATTTGCTAGCATGTATGCTACAAAGTATTGCGCTTTTGCGTTTTTTTAATGCTTTTTAAGCTCTTATACCAAAAAAGGTGACCGGTCCAAATCCGAGAAGACAAAAATGGGGGTGCCTTTTTGTCAAAAAAAGTTGCGCAAAACCGACGGCTGGATCCACCAGTGTCCGTCGCCCCCACTCAAAATATCGTGGCGACGCCCCTGACGTTTAGGAGCAGATAAGCTTACAAGTGTATTTCAGCCTGGTTTACCATCCAACTCTGCGCGTCCAACTGCAACTCTATATATCCAACTCTGCGTGAAGGAAACGATTATTTGGTGTATTCAAGTCCTCCGTCGTATCGGTATAACTGCAATGATCGGGAATTTATTTGAACTTCTTCAGATGACATCATCAAACACTCCAAACTTTATCAGTACCTGCTTTACTGAAGGGCTCAGTCGGAGCGAAGTTTACCGACATGGCCGGTTGTGGGCTCGTTTCGAGCAAGTGTTCTTATCGCCCACCAGACGCGTCTGTGTAGGCCCCAGGTATCTCCCCAGTGGAGGTGTGGTGTTTGGTTTGGTGCCGCCTGTGTCGGGTGGTGCTGGTGCCGCTGCCTGGCCACGGACGGGCAGAGCGGCGTGGTGCAGGTGCTTGGTGCCGCCTGTGTCGGGTGGTGCTGGTGCCGCTGCCTGGCCACGGAGGGGTAGAGCGGCGTGGTGTTTGGTTTGGTGCCGCCTGTGTCGGGTGGTGCTGGTGCCGCTGCCTGGCCACGGACGGGCAGAGCGGCGTGGTGCAGGTGTTTGGTGCCGCCTGTGTCGGGTGGTGCTGGTGCCGCTGCCTGGCCACGGACGGGCAGAGCGGCGTGGTGCAGCGTGGCGGCGCTGGGCCGGGCAGACGCCGCTGTGGGTTCAGCTGGCGGCTACTACAGGTGGTACAAGTTCAGTACGCATTGCCCCTCACCCCATCCCCTCCAGCCAAAAAAGACGAACTACTTGTAGACACGCTTACATAGAGCTGATCAAAGGGTTACGCGATCCAAGTGCATTCTGTGTCTGTTATGAATGTGTACAGTGTTGCTGCTAGCCGTTGTTGTTGTCAGTCGGAGTGAGGCAGGGCGGACGGATGGCGGCTCTGGCAGTGGAGTGCGCCGTGTCTGCGACTGTTGTGCCGCGACTGACGGGGCACATTCGTCATCCAACACAGAGCTGCTCAGCTTTCTGTACACGGCGGGGCACGGTGCTTCGGTCAGTCTTTCTGACAGGTGGGGCGTACAGTTGGATGGCAATGCAGCACAAGTCTCGCGGCTTTCTGTACAACCGGCGGGGCACGTGTCTTCGGTCAGCCTTTCGACAGGTGGGGCGTAAGTTGGATGTCATGCAGCACAGTTTCGGGCTTCTGGTACCGGCGGGGCACGGGTGCTTCGGTCAAGAGCCTTTGACAGGTGGGGGCGTTCAGTTGGATTGGCGTGCAAGCACAGTCTCGGCTTTCTGTACCACGGCGGGGCACGGTACTTCGGTCAGCCTTTCTGACAGTGTGGGGCGTACAGTTGATGTCATGCCAGCACAGTCTCTGGCTTTTACTGTACACGGCGAGGCACGGTGCTTTTTTCGGTGCCTTTCTGACAGGTGGGGCGTACAGTTGGATGTCATGCAGCACAGTCTCGGCTTTCTGTACACGGCGAGGCACGGTGCTTCGGTCAGCCTTTCTGACAGGTGGGGCGTACAGTTGGATGGCATGCAGCACAGTCTCGGCTTTCTGTACACGGCGGGGCACGGTGCTTCGGTCAGCCTTTCTGACAGGTGGGGCGTACAGTTGGATGTGATGCAGCAGTCTCGGCTTTCTGTACATGGCTGTACAAGCTGTCGGTGTTCAGGTCAGCCATTTTAACAGTTGGGTTGTGGTTAGCACCGGGCTGTGGTTCACTGTGGCGGGACGACCCGCAGGTAAACCAGGAGCCATCCGAATCCAGCGGGGTGTTCACTTCACATTTCATTTGTATTCCCCGAACACATGTCATCTTGGTCGCGATGTGCTCTAACTTTACACTTAGTCCACGGATTTTGCGCTGCGCATATCCCGAATATTAGGCAAGTTGTGCAAACTCAATTATTGCGCAATAGTACGTCCGCTGAGCATCCTTATCGTGCGATGCCTCGGGCGCACGGTGGGTTCTCCCGGCTGCGTTGTCCCGGCGCCTTGGCAGCTGGGTCGGTCGCAGCTCGTGTGAGTACCGTCCTACCTTGACCTGCCGCTGTGTCCGGCGTACCTGCCTGGCTGGCTGGGTGGACGGGTGAAGCTGCAGCGGCGGCGGCGGTGAAGTAGGACCGCCGGGCGGTGCAGCGGTGAGGTGAGGTGAGAGGTACCGCCGGGCGGTGCTGCAGCGCGCAGGGCGGCGCGGCGCGGCGGGGGCGGCCGGCTCAGTCCGGCTCAGTCGCCGAGTCAGCGCCGTGGAGAGAGGACTGTCGTGAGGGAGCTGCCGTGGAGAGAAGGAGAGAGTGACAGACAGACAGACAGACAGACAGACAGACAGACAGACAGACAGACAGACAGACAGACAGACAGAGAGTCGGTGTGTGGGCACGGGAGGACCGAGTCAGCTGCAGACGGAGAGCTGACACTGGGCTCGCGATGTTCGTGTCGTAAGTATATACGTTGGAGGGCTAGTGCAGGATGGCTGCTTTTAAAGACAGTAGGAGCCCACGGTTTCTTGTAAAGTGCTGTCATATTTGTATAGGGGCAACGAGAAGCCATAGCGTTCTTGAAAAAGTCAAGTTCTGTAGGTTTTCGAGGACTGCTTCAAGAACGCTATGGCTTCTCGTTTTCCCTATTTATATATGACTGCTTTTTAAGAACCCATGGGTTTCTTGAAGAAGTCCATCGGTTCTCGAAGTAGATGTCGTTCAGTGTGGTGTGCTGGGCTCGCCCCGCCACTCGCCAGCAGGTGCAGCCGCTGAAAGCTGGTGACGCTGTTTGTCGTTGATTCAGTCGACAATACCCAATATGTCGGCGCAGGATTCGTGCAGCATTGTTAGTCTGCTGATCTCCCGAGATGTGTGAGGCAATACCGATCAATCTGCGATCATTCATCGCCAGACCAGCTGACGGTGACCGGCCCTGGTCCCCTCCCTGCCTGAGTGAAGCTAGAGTTCAACTGAGCTCTGTGGCGCCCTCGCCACCCCGGCGACCCGGGTGAAACCCGAGACGTATAGACACGGAGGGTGGTATCATCGCTCTATTGTAAGGCTTCTGTGCCGGCCATAGTCAGGTATCCGAGTTTAGGGCTGCTGTATCACCGGAAACGTGAGATACGATAGATAACGCGAGATAGGTATGGGGAAACACGAACGCGTGGAAACGCGAGATAGGTATGTGATCGCTGATCAGTGTGTACTGTGTACAGTGTGATTGGCCCCCATTGACTAAATGTTCTCATTGACCACACAACGCAATGCACACATCGAGATTGAATACCCCTAATGTCCATGGAATTAGTGCTTTTCTCCCTGATGGACCTGGCAAACGTAATGTGCGTCATTTGTTGAATACAGATTTGTATTGAGTGACGACTAAAGCCGCACCTCGTAGTCGTACCTATATTGGTATCAATCTATCGTGTGGAAATCCCCGACTCCACTCCCGATCCTGGAATACCCGTCCTGTTTAGCTCACGCGGTGACGTCATTGGGCCTTGAGATGGAACATAAACGTGTTTTTTTAATTTAACAGTGTAGGTCCTGGTATTGATTGTGCAAACATAGGGGAGACCGGGGCAAGTTCTGTCACTTTTTTAATTGGCCCTGGTGTGCACACTTTCAAGAGTTGGTAATTGATACTTCCCAATACTGTTACATAAAGCAATAGCTTTACATTGTTTATAGGAGTTCAAGTTGTATCTCAGTTTGTTTCGACACCATTGTCGACAATGTGGTGATGACACATTCGACAGAACCTGTCCCATATATGGTGGACGTTCTGTCACCTACGGGGGTACATTCTGTCACCGATGGGGCACTTCCTGTTACCACCGAACGGTTACCCGTGGCGTTCAAAGGGTTTGATTCATCGCCATCATCAAAATGTAGGAAATGACGGCCATAGACTATCTCAACACTGCATTTTTGCGTTTTCCTTGGTTATCCATGCACACATCGGGACCTATTTTAACATGTTAGTTGGGGGTTCAGCTGGTGGCAACTACAGGCGGTACAAGCTAGGGGCTTGAACCCCCCCCCCCCTCCAGAGGACGCAAAGATCCATCGCAGTCAACGGTAAAAACACGCGTTAAACTGTCCACACGGACCCAGTGATAGAACATTTCGAGATAAGGCCCCATCGCCACTCCCCCCCCCCCTGCCGCTCAACGGCTCTTCGCGCTGACGAACCGACGCCACCCCGTCCCCCGGTCACCAATTTTTCGCTGACTAAACGCAGATTAACTTTTGCCCCCTATATCGAAGTCTAGATTCTTCAGTATAAATCCCACCCAGTGAAAATTCCTTAGAAAAGACTTTGGCACAAATAATATGGACCGCATCACATCACCCGCTTTGCTTTACGCGTATAGTAGTACACCATATCTGTACATAACAGGCAATCATTTGTATGGTCGTTAATAAGCAGGCATTTAGCCAGGATTTTTTTTCGGGGGGGGGCCCGTCGGAAAAATCAAATGTTGCCTCCTCAGCATATGCTGCTGACCGGGGGGGGGGGGGGGTAGGGGGCGAGGGTAGGGTCGGTTTTCAGAAAAATCCCATTATATCTAGTGTTAATTTGTTTTGCTCAGGGGGGGGGGGAGCATGGCCCTCGTGCCCCCTGGCTACTTACCTGTCAATAAGCGATACGACTAGAAACCATGAACAGATTCAGTGACAGAACCTGCCTCAGATTGGGTGACAGAACCTGCCCCACTCGACGTAGGTCACACTTTTCTTTTTTTACTGAAAACTTGGGGGAATGGGGCAGAATAACGCTCTGCACGATATTCTAGACATTCGTAACTCCCAATGACAGTATTCAAAGACACTATACACTTCTCGGAATGGCCGCAAACCACAATTTTGTTAACTTCAAAAGGTTTACATTTCTGTGGAAAAAACAAACCTTTTCAAATTTGGACCTATCTGGTCGCAGGCATGTTGTTGTTTAGATAGTACCGGGCCGTTCCAAGCGCAAATGAACATATGTATGAAACAACAAAATACCTGCGGTGGATGGTTCACGAGAAAACCCCGCTGACAGAATGTGCCCCGTGACAGAACGTGTCCCGTTCTCCCCTACATACCAAGGCCTTATTACTTATATATGTTGTATTATTAATAACGTTACTAGCCTCTATTATAATTAGCAATGAAGCCGACATGCATGGTTATGCCGACGCTGCTATTCATTTCGCCGGCACCACTTCATCGCTGGTGAAATTACAAAGAACTGATACCGTGATACCGACTGTTGTTGCTTGGTATACGAGGCGACTCGTAGTCACGTTGGAACTAAACCATTGCATGCCGCCTTAGCGCGTACAAAATCTTGCATGGGAAAGGTAATTACACCTCGGTGCAAGCACTAAGCTTACTACGTGGTAGCTGAATGATTCGGCCAGAGCACTTTCACCACATGTCGCAAACTCCCAAGTCCCACCACAGGCCACTGGACTCCCAAGTCCCACCACATGCCGCACAACTACCTGGTATCGTACAGTAGCCCTGACCTGACCTGTGGTCAGCTGTGTACCTCGCAGGCTGCCTCCAGTAACTCTCAGCGTCGCTGGCCAGGTCGGCCCTGCCTTACAGTAGCCGTGACCTGTAGTCAGCTGTGTACCTCCCCGGCTACCTCCAGTAACTCTCAGCGTCGCCGGCCGGCCAGGTCGGTATATACGGCTCTGTGAGAGGCTGAGAGGTGCCGCGCCGTGAGCTGTGGCCTCCGCGTCTTGACGGCGGTGTGGTGCAGCGCAGCGCCTCGAAGGTCACCTCACACCACGGCCGCCCCCTGCCACAGGGAGGGGTGGGGTGGGGTGGAAGCTGTACGTGACGTGCAGACTGACATTACGGTGCAGAAAGCTGGTCCGCTTGGGCCTCTGAGCCAGGGCCGCGGGTCTACCGCTAATTGCGATACCCTGCGCCACGGGAGGAACGGAATGTCTGGCTGGAGAGAAACGGTATTCACTGAACAGGAAAAACTGAGCCCAGTCTGTGGAACGGCGGACGCGGTTGATTTACCCTGCCTACACTGTAATGTTCTTTTGTGTCATATCGTGTGCAATTTCTCCCATATGCCTGCCGTACTCTCACTTCAGTGAGCTAGCTACCAGTTTAAAAACTGCGTCATTCACTGCAATGTTACTGATGCAAATCCTATTCGCGTTGAGTGTCCGGGAAAACGCTCACGGATAATCGTGACGATATAATCACCACTGTGAGTCATTACATAGGTACCACAGCGTTACGTAAAGGGCTGTCTCATTCTGCGAGTACGGCGTGTAGTTGTCACTGGCTGGTGATGGCGCGTCGGTACCGCAGTCGCAGCAGCTTACGTAAGCTGCCGTGAGGTGGCCGCCCGAGGGTACGTGGTGATGTGCTGTGCCAAGTCAGCTCGAGCGACCGGAGACCGGATGTCAGCCAGCACTGTCAGCTGACCGAGGCTGCCGGCGGAGGCGGGGGCGGGTCCCAGTCTAGTGTCGGAGGCGGGGGCGGGTCCCAGTCTAGTGTCGGAGGCGGGGCGGGTCCCAGTCTAGAGGCGGGGGCGGGTCCCAGTCTAGTGTCGGAGGCGGGGGCGGGTCCCAGTCTAGCGGTAGGGGGAAAGGGTTCAGCATGCGCTGGGTTTCGGTGGGGACCTAAGCTTGACAGAGATATGGCATGTTTTGTCAGCGGTAGGGACTGCGGTGTAGGTGCGAGAGAGGTTCCTAGCTGGCCAGTATGTATCGAGGAGAGTGGTGACTGAACCGAAAGCGCTGCTGAGAGAAGGCTTCTCCATCGGCCGCCATTTGCGTGAAAGTGTCTGCCTGGCGGTGTGACGGGAGAGAAAGCGTGACGCAGTCTGGCCGCCGGCTACCGCCAGCGGCCAGCACTCAGCGCTCAGCTGGCAGCGCTCGGCGGTCAGCTGGCAGTGGTCAGCAGTCAGCAGTCAGCAGTCAGCAGTCAGCTGTCAGCTGTCAGCAGTTAGCGGTCAGCTGTCAGCTGTCAGCTGTCAGCTGTCAGCTGTCAGCGGTCAGCAGTCAGCAGTTAGCGGTCAGCGGTCAACTTTTGGCATGACGCCCTGTTGGTGTCGCCAGAGCTGTACACCCTCTCAGGGACTCAGTCTCTGGGCTGCGGGTAGTGAGTGGGCGGTACACCCTCTGAGAGACGCAGTTTCAGGGCTGCATTTAGTGAGTGAGCGGTACACCCTCTCAGAGACTCAGTCTCAGGGCTGCGGGTAGTGAGTGAGCGGTACACCCTCTCAAGAGGACTCAGTCCCAGGGCAGGCGGGTAGGTGATGGGCCGGTACACCTCTCAGAGACTCAGTTCAGGGCGAGTGTAGTGAGTGGGCGGTACACCCTTCAGGACTCAGTCCAGGGGCAGCAGGTAGTGAGGGGCGGTACACCGCTCTCAGGACTCCAGTCTCAGGGCAGCAGGTTAGTGAGTTGGAGCGGTACACCCTTCAGAACTCAGTCTCGGTGGCAGCGGGTAGTGAGTGAGCGCGTACACCCCTCAGAGACTCCAGTCTTCAGGGTGGGGTAGTGGAGTGCAGCGGTACCACCCTCTCAGAGGACTCAGTCCCAGGGCAGCAGGTAGTGAGTAGCGGTTACAACCCTCTTCAGAGACTCATCTCAGGGCTGCGGGTAGTGACGGAGCGGCTACAACCCTCTCAGAGACTCAGTTCTCAGGGCAGCAGGGGGGTTAGTGAGTGAGCGGTTACACCCTCTCAGAGGGACTCAGTTCTTCAGGGCTGCCGGTAGTGAGTGGGCGGTACACCCTCTCAGAGGACTCAGTCTCAGGGCTGCAGGTTAGTGAGTGGGCGGTACACCCTCTCAGAGACTCAGTCTCAGGCAGCAGGTAGTGAGGTGGGCGGTACACCCTCTTCAGATACTCAGTCCAGGGCAGCGGGTAGTGAGTGGGCGGTACACCCTCTCAGAGACCTCAGTTCAGAGGCAGCAGGTGTGAGTGGGCGGTACACCCTCTCAGAACTCGTCTCTGGGTGCGGTAGTGGAGTGAGCGGTACACCTCTCAGAGACTCAGTCTCCAGTGGGCAGCAGGTAGTGAGTTGAGCGGTACACCCTCTCAGAGACTCAGTCTCAGTGCAAGCATGTAGTGAGTGGGCGGTAACACCCTCTCAGAGACTCAGTCCCAGGGCAAGCGGTAGTGAGTGGGCGGTACACCCTCTCAGAGCACTTTCAGTCTCAGGCAGCAGGTAGTGAGGTGGGCGTACACCCTCTCAAGAGACTCAGTCTCTGGGCTGCGGGTAGTGAAGTGAGCGGGTACACCTTAGAAGACTCAGTCTCAGGGCAGCAGGTAGTGAGTGAGCGGTACACCCTCTCAGAGACTCAGTCTCAGGGCAGCAGGTAGTGAGTGGGCGGTACACCCTCTCAGAGACTCAGTCTCTGGGCTGCGGGTAGTGAGTGAGCGGTACACCCTCTCAGAGACTCAGTCTCAGGGCAGCAGGTAAGTGGAGTGGGGCGCGTACACCCTCTCAGAGACTCAGTCTCAGGGCAGCGGGTAGTGAGGTGGGCCGGTACACCCTCTCAGAGACTCAGTCCCAGGGCAGCAGGTAGTGAGTGAGCGGTAACCCTTCAGAGGACTCAGTCTCAGGGCTGCGGGTAGTGAGTGAGCGTACACCCTCTAGAGACTCAGTCCCAGGGGCAGCAGGTAGTGATGTTGACGGTACACCCTCTCAGGACTCAGTCTCAGGGCTTCAGTAGTGAGTGGGCGGTACACCCTTCAGAGGACTCCAGTCTGCAGGGCTGCGGTAGTGAGTGAGCGGTACACCCTCTCAGAGACTCAGTCTCCAGGGCAGCGGGTAGTGAGTGAGGCGGTACACCCTCTCAGAGACTCAGTCTCAGGGCAGCAGGTAGTGAGTGGGCGGTACACCCTCTCAGGGACTCAGTCCCAGGGCAGCAGGTAGTGAGTGGGCGGTACACCCTCTCAGAGACTCAGTCTCAGGGCAGCAGTAGTGAGTGGGCGGTACACCCTCTCAGAGACTCAGTCTCAGGGCAGCAGGTAGTGAGCGATGTGACTGGCTGTAAGGCCAGGTGGGTGGCCGAACGCAACGCGCGCAGGTGCGCTCAACACTTGTGCCTGCAGCATCGAAGGTAGTCTGACATTTAGATCGGGTGAAGTGGATGGATGTGATTGGATTTCGCATGTCCAGATGCAAGAGTGCTGAAAGAAAACCGCCTACTGGAGCATGATTTGCGTGATTGTGTAAACATTTCCTGTTGGTTCCATAGGCGTAGGAACAGGAGGGGGGGGGGGCATGGCCCATCATTTTTTGTATAAAAAATGTTTTTTTTTTACTTGGTGAGACCAGTTTTTGATGACAGAAGGTTCACCAAGACAAGCAAGCACAAATATGCAAATCAACTTTCCGAAGGGGTTTGATTTATCTCAAGACGCGATCAAAGTTTCACCTCTCCCTCCCCCACACTTTTCGTGACGTTCCTACGTCCCTGGCTGGCTCCTTACTTCCTTCGTGCTAGACTCTGAATCGAATGGATCGTGGAGTCACGATTGCCGATTTCCGTCACATGCTCCTCCTTTCACTGACACGATTTCTCACGGTTCAGCAGCACAATATTCTGAGCGGTTTCTTGCACCGGCAAATTAGAAAGGTTTTCGGTGCTGGTGAACGGCGACCAATGATGAACTTTCACTGTCGACGAAAAAAAAGTTATTCAATTTGTAGCACTTTTTAACTACCGGCTAGGTTACAGTTACATTGACATCAGTGAACAATAGCTGCTACAGCAGTAGTAGTTGCAATAGCTCAATTATCAGTTTGTTATCTTTCAGTATATTCAGGGGCGTAACTTCTACAGAAAAGTGTGTGTGGGGGGGGGCTGAACTGGAAAAAATAGCTTAAAGTACCATCAAATACACAAAATCATATTTCTCCCCGGATTTGACCTACTTTCTCATCAAAGTTGGGGGGGGGGGGTGAAGCCCCAGTTGGGGAGAGGGCTGAAGCCCCCCCCCCATTTGAATAGGAACCTACACCCCTGAGTATATTTGTATCACTTTCTCTGCTGTTCTGCCCACTTGTTCAAAGCGGATACCCTTCCCACTGTGCTCCCTCTGTATCATTATTCATTGCAGCGTCTGTTGTTCGCGTCTTGCCTTTGTCCGTTGTTTTGTCTGCACGGCCTGTGTCTACGGTGCCGATATTGCTGTAACACGGCCGCCTGTTGTCGCCGTTCCAGCGGCATGTGCCCGATCTGGCCGCTGCACCTGGTGCTGATGTACCTGATGGCTCTGGTGCCGCTCTGGATGGCCTGCTGTGGCGCCGCGTCGGCCGCCGCCAGCGCCATCAAGTTCGACCCCGCCAAGGTGAGGGAGGAGAGATAGAGACGTCGTCTGCCAGGTCGTCTGGCACACTGCCGCAGCCAGTGGATACTGTATAGTGGTGCCCTGGCTGCTGCCACTGTATACTGTATAGTGGTGCCCTGGCTGCTGCCACTGTATACTGTATAGTGGTGCCCTGGCTGCTGCCACTGCTATACTGTATAGTGGTGCCTGGCTGCTGCCACTGTATACTGTATAGTGGTGCCCTGGCTGCTGCCACTTGTATACTGTATTAGTGGTTGCCTGGCTGCTGCCACTTATACTGCTTATAGTGGGTGCCCTGGCTGCTGGCCACTGTATTACTGTATAGGTTGGTGCCCTGGCTGCTGCCACTGTATTACTGGTATATGGTTGCCCTGGCTGCTTGCCATGTTACTGTAAGTTGGTGCCCTGGCTGCTGCCACTGTATTACTGTTTATGTGGTGCCTGGCTGCTGCCACTGTATACTGTATAGTGGTGCCCTGGCTGCTGCCACTGTATACTGTATAGTGGTGCCCTGGCTGCTGCCACTGGTATACTTTATAGTGGTGCCCTGGGCGCTGCACTGTATTACTGGATAAGTGTGCCCTGGCTGCTGCCACTGCATACCTGTATAGTTGGTGCCCTGGTGCCTGCCACTGTATACTGTATAGTGGTGCCTGGCTGCTGCCACTGTATACTGTATAGTGGTGCCCTGGCTGCTGCCACTGTATACTGTATAGTGGTGCCCTGGCTGCTGCCACTGTATACTGTATAGTGGTGCCCTGGCTGCAGCCTGGCCGGGGTCGCTGTGCGGGGTGCATGACGTGACCTGTATTGTGTGGCTATGTGACATGTATTGTGTGGCTATTGTGACCTGTATTGTGTGGCTATGTGACCTGTATTGTGTGGCTATGTGACCTGTATTGTGATATGACCATGAGTGACCGTGACCTGAGATCAACTGTGTCCCGGGGTGGGGCAGCCCCGTGAAGTCTCTGGTTCTGGAATCTCTGGTTATTGTGTGAGTTGTGTTATAGACTAAGCTGACGGACTCCGATGGTACAGCTCCTGCCAGTATGACAATCAGCCGACATTTTAAGCGTGACTTTGTGTTATGTATAATGGTATGACTAAGCGACCTCGACGCCGGGCGCGATTTGTACCCGCGGTGATGGATTCGACTTATCTCGTACCTAATAACTCCCTTTGTTGTTGATAACCAATCGCGCGGAGAGAACACGTCATCGTGAATAGTTTGCGTGTTGAGCCACGGGTAAGACGAGCCACGCCACACGCCCCTGTCTCGTGCCCCCCCCCCCCTCTGTCCTGTAGCGCGGCTCGCCGGCTGCGAAGCGCTGTCTGGAATGTGCAGTGAGCCGTACAGTATAGCAGCTGTGGCGTCTGGCTGGCGACCGGGGTCTGCTCTCCAGCAATATCAGCCAGTAACTGTGGCGCATGGCAGGCAATCTGGCGCGTGTCGGCGTGAGTGGCATTGTTGTGCGGTGTTCCGCCGTGTGTGGGCTGCGGCCGGCTGGTAGGTAATATCACCGCCACCTGTGCCGCTTAGTAATCACTGGGGACATACATCCTGCAAAGTATGTATCCTCGCCGCTCCTGCAGTGTACCTCGCATACCGGCCACGGAGCCTGCGGCTACGGCTGCTGTTCAGATGGGGTGGTGGGACGAGATAGCTGTCACCGTGACCTGACCGTGACCTGACCGTGACCTGACCGTGACCTGACCGTGACCTGACCGTGACCTGATACCGGCCACGGAGCCTGCGGCTACGGCTGCTGTTCAGATGGAGTGGTGGGACGACCTGACCGTGACTTTATCGTGACCTGACCGTGACCTGACCTCTGCCCGCAGGTGGAGCAATTGATGGAGGGTAACACTGCCTCTGTTCGTGTGGAGTTCGCCGACCTGCCGCCTGGGGAGTACCAGTACCGGGTGGACCCTCTGGACGACTCAGGCCAGGTGTCTGTCTATCCGCGGGACATCGTGTTCCGTCTGGACGGGCCCGAGTCAGTGTGGCGCGCAGTCAACCTCACTGGCAGACACCTGGGGCACACGAGCGTGCGGGTGTCGGGCGGGCGCGTCTCCCCGCCTGCCGCCCCCGCCCCCGCCGCCGCCGCCGCCGCCGCCCAGCAGGAGGCGGAGGTGCCGGTGGGTGTGGTGCGCAGTAACCGGCGGATGGACAAGATCTTCGCCTACTCGGTGGCGGCGCTAGTGTCGCTGACGTACATCAACATGGGCTGCACGCTGGACCTGACCGTGATTCGACAGTCGCTGCTGCGTCCCGTCGGACCAGCCATCGGAGTCATCACACAGTACGCTGTCATGCCGCTGGTGAGTACCGCTGACTAAACCTCCGCCCTCGATCCTGCCTACACTCTGTATCATACCTTAACGAGACAGGTTAGAGTACGGGGCGAGAGAGCAGTGGAAGGGGGTGGTTCAAGTGCCTGATATGTTCGGGGCGGCGATGCAGAGGGCTGGTGGGGTGAGGCAGCGTTATACAGAGGGGCGGCGGTGATAGAGGGGGGGGGGGTGATCAGGAGAGCGATGCAGAGGGCTGGTCTGCTTTCTCTCTGCTCGGGTCGCCGTCACGGTATCAGCCTGCTAGCGGCGGACAGACTGGCACGACCCGCCGCCGCCGCCGCCGTCCAAAGCTGCATGTCAGCGTGATTGGCGCGCGGAGACCCCGGCTCGGGCCCCGGCCCGGGCCCGCTCTGGTCTCGACCCCGGCCGTGGTCTGTCTGGCCTTGATGTGGGTCACCGTCCGGTATTACCTGCTGACTGCAGATGACTGGGTTGTGACTGGCGACTGAACCAGCCAGGTCACTGCGGCGCCTCCAGCCCAGGAGACACCCACACTAACCGTCGGAATACAGGAGACACCGTCTAACCGTCGGAATACTGAGATTGGTGTCCGCACTCGCCAGGCCAGTGACAACTAAGATATCCCGCCATTGCTTTGTTCATATATCTCTGCCGTTCTCTCTTTCTCTTCATAGCTAGGCTAATTTCCGTGCGGTGACATTTTATGGCCGCCTTCCGTCTGAGTGCTATAACTTCCGGGACTGGAAAGCCCGACCAGCTGCGTCATGCCTGCGAAGGGACGCCGGCCAGCTGATATCAGACGGGTATATTCCGCGGCTTACAGACGGATGCAGCTGGTCTCACCTCCGTCTCGTGCCCCCGGCGCGGCGCCCGGCTTCTGTTCGCCGTCACGACAGCGGCGTGGGGATGACGGGCGCGCCACTCTAGACCGCGGTGTAGTCGCTAGTCGCCACTCTAGAGCGCGATGTAGTCGCTAGTAGAGCGCGATGTAGTCGCCACTCTAGAGCGCGGGTAGGTCGCTGTCTAGACGCGGTGTAGTCGGGCTAGTCGCCATGAGTTAGTTACCGCCGCGTCCCGTGGAGATGAACGGGGCGCCACTCTAGAGCGCGGTTAGTCGTAGTCTAGGCGCGGTAGTCGGCTAGTCGCCACTGAGGTTGTACGCCGCGTCCGGGAGATGACGGAGGGGCGGGCCGGGCCACTTTAGGCGCGGTGTAGTCGCTAGTCTAGAGCCGCTGTAGTCGCTAGTTCGCCATGAGTTTAGTACCAGCCGCGTCCCGTTGGAGATGACGGGCCGCGCCACTCTACGAGCGCGATGTAGTCGCTTAGTCTAGAGCGCGGTGTCGCAGTCGCACTGAGTAGTACCGCGTGTCCGTGGAGATGAGGGCGCGCCACTCTAGAGCGCGATGTAGTCGCCACTCTAGAGCGCGATGTAGTCGCTAGTAGAGCGCGATGTAGTCGCCTCTCTAGAGCGCGATGTAGTCGCTAGTAGAGCGCGATGTAGTCGCCACTCTAGAGCGCGATCGCCACTGAGTTAGTACCGCCGCGTCCCGTGGAGAGTTCGATTGACCGACAGTTCTCCACTGATGAAGCTTGCCGCAATTGAGTGATGGCGGTGCCGCCGGGTCACGCATGTCACGCACGTCACGTGGGAGGCGGCAGCCGTCCCAGGCTGGTCTGGGCGTGTCGGGGCGTGTCGGGCCGTCACAGACCCGTCACAGACCCGTCGCTGGCCCGTCACTGACCTGTGACAGACCCGTCACAGACCTGTGACAGACCATCAGAGGGACAGTCGCGGGTCGATGGTGGTCGGTCAGTGTCGTGATGGGGAGCGATCAGTGCGTGGCTGCTGACCCCCGCCCCCCCCCCACCAATGTCACCTGTCTTACGGACGAGCTGCCGCGCATGATGACCGCAATTGACGTGTCGTCGTCTATCTAGGCCTCGTTAGCTGTCATGGTCATGTCGTGTCGTTCTTTTTGCCGTGTCGCATGCTCTGGAATTGCGGCTCGTAGCAATCCCTTTCGGCGTTGTGCTAGCATTTGGTGTCAGCTGTGTTGAATTCAATTTCTGATTTATTTTGGCGTCTGTGTTGGATCATTTCTGGGATTCAGTTGGGCTGTGTTTGATCCATTTCTGATTCAGTTGGCGTCTGTGTTGTAGCATTTTGACCTCAGTTCCGCGTCTGTGTTTGGATCATTTCTGATTCAGTGCGTCGGTGTTGGATCATTTCTGATTCAGTGCGTCGGTGTTTGGAATCATTTTGATTTCAGTCTGGCGTCTGTGTGGATCTTTTGATTCAGTTGGGCGTGTTGGATCATTTCTGTTCAGTTGGCGTCTTGATTGGATCATTTTCTAGATTCAGTGGCGTCGTGTTGGATCATTCTGATTTCCAGTTGGCGTCGGTGTTGGAATTTCTGAATTCGTTCTGCGCTCGCTCTTTCCATTCCGACTCCCTGCGCACTGTTGCGCTGATGTTGATATCTTCGGGTATCTCCTACTAATCGCAGTATAGCAAGGGTAGGACCAGAGCCTATGCAGATAACTCAGTGTGACATAAAATGTGCAGTGTTTATTGCTGTTGTTAGTGAACCAGGCGGCTGAAGAGGGGACGCACGTACCGAGCCAGTGCCATAGATAGCTGGCCGGGACGGCAGCTGCGGCAGCTGACTACAGAAGCTGGCCGGGACGGCAGCTGGCTGCAGACATGTATAGCGGATACTCAGTACTCACACCCGTCCTGGGTTCTGGCAGACACAGCGCCACACGCCGCCTCTGTGCTGAAGGTTATTAGAAAATGTTTATTCGAGGGAATGAATCTCTGCTATTGGATAACTTCGCCATGCAAAACTTGTGTGAACATTGCCCCGATCATCTAATACTGGTAATGATATTAACTCATAACAATTTCTCTGGCGAAAAAATAATTGGGAAGAGGAAACTGTATGAGCTGCTGTAAGCTTAGATCAGTATTT
>VOPJ01011665.1:0-15185 GCA_014673585.1 Semibalanus balanoides
ATATATATATATATATATATATATAGAGATATATATATATATATATATCATATATATATATATATCATATATATATATCATAGATAACAGTAGACCTGGATTTGACACGAAATCATCTCACTGAGCAGTGACCTGTATTCTGATACAGCACTGTAAGGGGCCGAAAATGTAATTCTAGCATCGCAAAATCGCTTAACATAAATGCCATCCCAGATCAATATTTCAGCAACCAGGAGTCTGATCAGCATGCGACAAACACAGACGTGTAGAGAAATTAACGGGCTAGGGTATCCAGTGTGATTCTGAGACTAGCGCATAGTTAGTGCAAAATTAATCGCTACATAAACGCAAATTCGTGGCTTCATGACGTCTTTCAAGATTAATGTTACTGCTCCGAACCAATTGGACGTAAATAGATGAAACAAACGTAATTTTGCAGAGAAGTGTACCGACTTTATAATCCATGTAAAATATAGGGTTTCATGTTAATATTTTACTGGTAAAATACACCTGTGATATAAACACTGATTATCTCAGAAGACTTCTATGATTACACCGCTATGTCGTCAAATTTGGAGAGTGTTAGACGAAAAAAAATATATCTGAGAAGTGCAATCAATTATGACCAATACCGATCAAAAATGTATTCATATTGATGAACATAAAGGCTGAAATAACAGCTTTATTAAAATGATGTAACACCAATTTCGGTCGGCATAATTTACGTCGGCAAAACTTTATTAGCAATTAACAAGCAATACATTGTCGGCCCCTTACTGCAGTGCCTGATTTTTCGTGTCCAATCCAGGTGCTCTGTGGATCTCCTCTCTTCTCGCTCGGTCTCTCTCTCTCTCATCTCTCTCTCTCTCATCTCTCTCATTCTTCCATCTCGTCTCTTCTCTCTCACCTCTCTCTCTCTCTCTCTCTCTCTCCCTCTCTTCGTCTCTCTCTCTCGTCTCTCTCTTCTCTCTCTCTCCTTCTTCTCTCTCTTCTACTTCTCTCACTCTCTCTCTCTGCTCTCTGTCTCTCTCCTTCTTCATCGTGTCCTGTATCGTCATCTCTCCTCTCTCATCTCGTTCTCCTCTCTCGTCTCTCTCTCTCTCCTCTCCGTCACGCTTCCCCCGTCTCTCACCATCCATCCTCTCTCCTCACTCTCTCTCCTCATCTCTCTCTCTCCACTTCGATCGCCTCTTTCTCCTCTCCATTCTCGTCAAGTCTCTCCTCACTCCCTCCCTCTCTCTTCTCTGTCTCCCTCTTCGTCTCTCTCTCTTCTCTCTCATACCTCTCTCTCTCCTCTCATCTCGTTCGCTCTTCTCTCATTCTCTCTCCTCTCTCGTCTCACATCTCACAATCTCACTCTCCCTCTCCCTCGATCCTCAACTCTCTCCTCTCCTCTCGATCGTCCTCGTCCTTCCCTCTCTCTCACTCGATCTCTCCTCCTCCTCTCCTTCTTCGCTCTCCTCTCTCTCTCTCTTCTAGTCTGCTCTCTCTCGTTCCTCCATCTCTCTCTCTCTCTCTCTCTCCTCGGTCTCTCTCTTCTCTTCATCTCTCTCATCTCATATCTCCTCTCTCTCTCCATCGCTCTCTCTCGTCCTCTCAGTCGTCACTATCTCAATCTCTCTCTCTCTCTCTCTCTCTCTCTTCTCTCTCTATACTTATATATATATATATATGCAGACAACACTCCTATACATGCACACACACATATATATTATATAATATATATATATATATATATATATATATATATATATATATATATATATATATATAAAACTGCATTGTTTCAGATCAACGTTAAAAATGTAATTTTTAAGATTTGGACAAGCACATTTTGGGTAGTCGAAGGATTTTTGGCCGAGCTCGTATCAGACAGGTTCTACCAAGGCCGTATAAGAAGGCACAACATGGCTACTGCTGCACATACAGTGAATATTTTTACATTATTCTGAGACGTCCGTTGAAAACGATCGAACCAAGGATAATAGTCTCCAAAGCAAATTTTTTTTTTCTGGAAGCTTTGTTTGGTTGTAGTGGTGCTGGTCCCGTGAGTCCGTCCAGGCCACTCGATTAGTTTCAATGGAAATGGCATGACCCCAGCTGCAGAATATCGCACTAGTAGCGGTGTCGTAACCTACCAAAGTTACACACTAGCACCGTGCCAGCTGACTCAGGCCTGGACGGCTGGATGGGCCAGCTGACTCAGGCCTGGACGGCTGGATGGCAGCTGCACTTCAGGACTGGACGGCAGGAGGGCCCAGCTGACTCAGGGACTGGACGGAGGATCGGCCAGCTGACTCAGGCCTGGACGGCAGGATGGGCCAGCTGACTCAGGCCTGGACGGCTGGATGGGCCAGCTGACTCAGGCCTGGCCGGCTGGATGGGCCAGCTGACTCAGGACTGGACGGCAGGATGGGCCAGCTGACTCAGGCCTGGACGGCTGGATGGGCCAGCTGACTCAGGCCTGGACGGTGGATGTGCCAGCTTGACGTCAGCCTGGACGGCTGGGATGGCCAGCTGACCTACAGGCCTGGACGGCTGGATGAGCCAGCTGGGACTCAGGCCTGGACGGGCTGGTATGGGGCCAGCTGGACTCGAGGACTGACGGCAGATGGGCCAGCTGTACTCAGACTGGACGGCAGGACTGGGCCAGCCTGACTCAGCTGGACGGCTGGAGGTCCAGCTGCTCAGGCCTGACGGCTGGATGGGCCAGCTGACCTCAGGCCCCTGGACGGCTGGTATGGGCCGGCGACTCTAGGCCTGGACGCTGGATGGGCCAGCTGACTCAGGGCCTGGACGGCTGGATGGGCCAGCTGACTCAGGCCTGGCCGGCTGGAGGGGCCAGCTGACTCAGGCCTGGACGGCTGGATGGGCCAGCTGACTCAGGCCTGGACGGCTGGGGAGCACAGCTGATCAGGGCCTGACGGCAGGATGGCCAGCTGACTCAGGCTGGACGCAGGATGGGCCAGCGACTCAGCCTGGACGGCTGGATGGGCCAGCTGACTCCAGGACTGGACCGGCAGGATGGGCCAGCTGACTCAGGCCTGGACGGCTGGATGGGCCAGCTGACTCAGGCCTGGACGGCTGGAGGGGCCAGCTGACTCAGGCCTGGACGGCTGGATGGGCCAGCTGACTCAGGCCTGGACGCTGCGATTGGCACGGCTGACTCAGGCCTGGCCGGCTAGATGGGCCAGTGACTTCAGCCCGGAGGCTGGATGGGCCAGCCTGACTGCAGGCCGGGCGCTGGATGGCCAGCGACTCAGGCCTGGACGGCTTGGATGGCAGGCTGATCAGGCCTGACGGCTGGATGGCCTAAGCTGTTGTCCGCCGGAATGGGGCGGAGCCGGTTTGTCGGGAGGCGTACAAGGAGCGGCGGCGGCCACATGTGCCCGGCCGACCGACAGCGACCCTGGACGGGGATCACGCTACCTCGTCACGTGCCGCGTCACACCCGGCACACCCCGCTGACGCTGACGCAGCTGGCATCCGCCAGCCCTCCCCCTAAGCAGGTCACCCACCAGCAGAATTCGGGCTAGATATATACGCCACACTGTGCTGGCTTTTCCTGGTGCCCAGAGATGAAGACCCCGTGCATATGCATTATACCGTGTCTCAGACGTTAGGTTAGCTGCACATAAAACAATACCCATGGGTAAGTGGTACACGATTAACTGTAAACTGAATAAGTGACAACTTAACCAGTGACAACTCAACCAGTAAACCTGAACCAGGGACAGCTGGACCAGGGACAGCTGGACCAGGACAACTGCACCAGGGACAACATAACCAGGATAACTGAACCAGTGACAACTGAACCAGTAAACTGGAACCAGGGACAACCGAACCAGTAAATCTGAACCAGGGAAACTGAACCAGAAAACAACTGCACCAGGGACAACTGAACAGGATAATTGAACCGTGAACAGCTGAACCAGAACACGGAGCACAGGACTCGAAAATTGGGGAACAGAATCAGATAGATTGGGAACAGTTCCAAATCAGTTTCCGAATACAAAAATAACTGGAATTCACTAACATATTTATTATATTTATGAATCTTGATTTGAAATACAAATCCGCATCAATCAAGGCTGATTAAGAATCAAAAAGACTTAACGATTCTTAGCATAAATGTTTTAACAAATATCATGATAAAATAGAGTTTAGAATGCATATCACAAACACGAAGAGCAACAAAAAAGGGACATGACACTGTCTTCGACATGAATAGCTCAGATTTCACTTTTTTATTTTTTGACCCCTAAAATCCATAAAACTGATTTTGTTAGAAAATGTATCACATTTTTTTTAAATATTATAAAACAGAATTTTTGTGAGATACCAAAGTATGTGTACCTACCCAAACACAATTTCAATGCAACATCAAATCAAGGTTGACTTGTGGCTCCTGACTATACTTGGGGAGCTTGAGGACTGGTACTTGGGGAGCCACAAGTCTTTTGACTGACTTGTGGCTCCCCAAGTATAATTAACTCATGACGTAATTTTTTAATTACTTTTTTGACTTTTTCGACCAGATAGAAACAAACAAATGCCTGAGCTGAATTGCTGAGGCCTGAGACAAAACTGGTCTATAAACATGTTTTTTATATAGATTATTAAATTCCAAATTTTGCCCTTAACTGACCTTACTTTGACCTTCTATGGTTTCATGTTGTATTTTTTTTTAATCAAATTATAGTGTAAAGCAACCCATAAAACATGTGTCGCATGACTTTCGTAGATCTCTTGCCAATAGTGTCCTTTTGTGACCCAATCTGGACCTTAGCCTTTGCTTACAATTGCACTTTTACTTATTGCGGGAGATTCATTGTACCTTTGAGAGCACTTTGTGCAAAAATAGTTTTAATCTAAGGCTTTGGATGGAAAATATGGCCAAAAAACTAAAATATCTCAATTTTGGCCTTTCACCTCACCGTCACCTGACATGTAACCTTATTTCGAAAATGTCGCATATGCTTTGGATGCGAATCATTGAGAGATTTTGATTGCCGCCTTGCGCGTCTTGCTGCGGTTATTGGTTCGGAAGAGAACGAGGGGCAGAATCTGCCCCCCTCAGTGGAGCGCGTTCAGCTGGATATACCACAGCGGAGCGCGGGTTAAAGGAAATAGTTCACCTTGGATTTTTTTCAAACACGATTGGACTATATTTTGAAATACAACTTCTTTTCATAATGTCAAAAATAGCCATACATCGCGCCGATTCAGGACAGAAGCTGACGTACATGATTCATTTTATAAAAAATATATGCGTACTCTCCGCAACGTCAAACGTGGCTCAGCCAATCAGATATTCGAAAGTAGTCGCGTAAGATTACTGCATAGCCTCAGCCCAGGTGTGTTAGGCCCACATTCTTGACATTCCTTATTTATGGCCCACATTCCTTCGACAAAAAGTCAAATATGTTCGGCTGGAGATCCCTTTCAGCCCAGAAAACTTGCAGTGAAGGGTTTTTCAACACGGACTACTGCTATCTCAGTTCAAAACCTATGTTGAAGGTTAACTATTTTCTTTAAGTGAACTGTCGGTTTTAATTCAATAAGCGACAAAGATTGAATGTATCAGATTGAACAAAGAGTAGAATGATTATGTTCATACTGATAGAACAAAGGTGCCACATCATTTAATAAGCGTATCAGGACGAATATCAGGGGACAGGGTTACGTCTCGAATATCAGAGAACGTCACAAAAAGTGGGGCAGTGAAACTTTGACCTTGTTTTGAGGGAAACATACCTACCTAAGCCCCTTATGGTATTTTTGTGCGTGCAGATTTGGGCCTTCTTGTCCTGGCGAGCCTTTTATCAACATTTGAATATAACCAAGCAAAAGTATATTTTAGCAATTAAATAGCAATAGCAATTAAATAGATAAATCTAGCTGAAAAGTCAGGGGCCATGGCCCCTGGTTCCTAGGCATATGACAAGTTTAACCAACCAGTAAGACGCCTTAAACGGCGAAGGACGAGCGAGTCCGAATAAATCCGCGTCAATTTATTCAACCCGTCCCATACGGAGGTTCTTCTTGTGCAAAGCATGCTTTTATTAATTGATTTTCCCGTATGTGGTGTGTGTCTTGCCGTCGCAAATAGATCCCGAAACTAAATCTATACTCTTGAACTATAATAGGTTTTGCAGCGTTATTTTTAATTTGCAATTATAAGCTTCATGTTTGTAGGCAAAACATTATTTTGGGTAGGTATTAGATGGATTTGATTGCGCTTTACAGCTGCATCATTTTTATCGCTCTAGCACCCTTTGGTTTTGATGCTACGGCGATGTAATGAAGGAAATATTATAAAATTGTCAATACAAATATTACAGGCAGATTTTAAACAGCGAAATACTGCATTAAAACATAATTTTTGCATGCATTTTAGAGACGGTACATTGGTCCACACATTAGTGTTTGTTACATCGCTTCACGTCCCATAGGTGCTGAGCACTGATTTAAATTGTGAAGACGTCATAAAACCTATTGAATTTGCGCTTGTATAGCCAGTAACTTTGCACGTACCACGCGCCGCTGATCGACACATAGTGCATACACCGGGTGGATCGTTTCTCTACACATCTGTGTTTGACCCGTGTCTTTGCGACTTTTGGTTGCCGGGATATAGGTCCGGTATTGCAATGATGTTTTGTCGGTAATTTTCGTGGACGGAACAGGGGTGCACGTGCGCACGTGCAGTGTGACCCTGAGTTTGAGCCTGTCTGCAACAGCTGACCAGTGGTGTAGGTCCTCCCAGCCTCAACATCAAATTTTAGCTTTTAAGGTCCAACCGTTTCTCAGGCTACAGCAGGATAATACCTATTTCTACACCCCTGACGCGGGCCGACGTGTCACGCGCGCCATGCTGACCCCATCAAACATGATAAAAAACATTAAATAGATTCATAATGTCATTGAATGGGGCTATCAGATGCGAAAAACGCCTTGTCAAATCGGTATGCGGGATTCAATAAGATATAAGCTTGCTGAGCCAGGCGCACCAGTGGCGATTTGCCCTTTTAGGCGCACACGGCTCGAAAGCTTGACTTTGACAGCATGTAGACAATGAAAATGCGGTAGTTAGCGTCGCGTTTTGGTCGTGAAACTGGAATGACATAGTGTTATTCTCAGGCGGGGCATCCATAAAGAGATAGAGATGCAATAATCAAAATGCAATGGTCACAACTCAAATCAAGCGTAAGCGTGTGACAGGAAAGCAAACAACCCAATCACCACCGAGTTGCCTGTCCCGATCTAATGCAAGAGTATATTTTCACTTCTGTGACGAATAAATTGTTAAAGCGAAGTGATCAATTTACATATTTGCCACCTCTCAGAGCAACAAAACTCACATTATTTTGCGTCTATTTCCGCAGTACCTATGCATTTAATGATTTAAGTCATATTCCCTGCGGGGTAGATTCAGCCTTCCCCCAGCCATTTTTCGCTTGCCGATTCTAAACCGTTAGACCAAGCGTCTTGAAATTTTGTGACTGTTCCTAAAAAATACGCGTATTTATTTTTTAATCGACCGAGCAGAGACGGTGCGAGCTCATGTTTTGGGAGGGTGTTACGGAGTGCAGATTTTGTGGCGGGCGCAATACTTCCTTCCGTAAGTTTTGCGATGCAATAAATGCGGTCCAGAAACGATGTCCTGGTTACATCAAGTATATTGGGACTGTATGTATTTGTGGGGCAAAGGCGCACCAGGTACATAAAATGTGAGGCGATACCCTCCGTCAAATTAAGATTCAAACTTTCAAATAAGTAAGATGATAAAAGCGTTTACGCACATGGTGTGCATTCAGAGTTACGTGGATCAACCTAGGCGCAATATATTACATTTAACAAATACGGCAAAATAATGGCATGTGAGGTTCATATAGTCCAAACACTCAATGAACGGCAAATGTTTTATCATAAATCCCCCCCAATTTCATCCCTGAGTGGACGATTCTAATGATTTGGTTGGGTACCTGTCCTTTTGATAATTTAAGACCAGTAATTTAAAGCTCAAAACGCTTTTGTGCATGAAAATTGGTCGAGCACATGGCTTGCATGACTTTATAAAACGTTTTTCGTTTCTTTGGCCCCTAGCCTCCTTTTTTACAAAAAAATATATTGTCATGACAATTGAATGGTGTTCATTCTCATCGAAATCGGCTGAAACAGTTTCGAGATATTCCGTGGGGGAGGGGCGATCTGCCCCACCCAGCAGGTTGCGTAATTCTTGGCTGCCGAGGGAAATAAAGTTAAATGTATTATAACGGTAAGGTCTTTTTTTTTCTTGAGAAGCATATGCTAACCCTAACAAAAGGGCCCAAACCATGTCGGATCGTGAGTGAAACACTGTTCGCAGCAGCGTCTCAGGCAAATGCTTGACTGTTCTTTCCCGTTAGATTTCTGGTAAGATGATTGATTGGGCTGGGCATCTTCGTGTAGATGCTTAGGATCAACGCTGTAAAATCCTTAATGTAATCAGGGAGCCATTGCGCTCACTGCCTATTAGTTGTTGCTGCTGCAGGTTTGAACGCGCATTGTGAACTTAGGTATGGTTGCGGAGAGGACGGGGAAAGTCCTCCCATCCCTCTCAGACGGGTGGGGGGAGGGAGGATTGGAGATAGGGAGTTGAGAATATCTATGCATGAGAAAGGGGAAACAAGGAATGGGAATGGGAAAGTCTCACCAAAAAAAAATGATAAACGATTCTGGCTAATCACAGAGTGAGCGTAATATGTACTCAGGTAATTTGCGAAATGCGGATACTTATCGAACTGCCACGCAAAAAGGAGCAAAAAGGAGCAAAAAAATATCAGTGGAACATAAAGAGCACAGTCTCATTGACATGTGGTATGCTTTTTTGTCGAGGTACTCGGGGGTATACTTTTTGAATTTTTCTTCAAATATTTTTTTCGAGTAGTTTTGAACACGACATTTGTCTAATACTTTGGTGTACTTTTAGCATCGTAAGTGTATGATGCCATTTCATTAGGGTCAACTGTGTTCCGAGATTGCCAGGCTAATCTTTGTGGTGTATACATATGTAATTTCCTTCTTAAATGATCACGTTCTCTCGCTCTAAAAACACACTGCGACGTCTGATGGGGATCCGGCAGACGTGACAGAAAGTCCTAAGTTTAAGTTTAAGATTTTCGCCATGAAATACCACCCGGCATATAACAAGACAGAACCAATGTGGTCTCGATGTGCGAACACAGGGTAAGGTTTGATAGTATTTCAACGCTAAGTCTTTTTTGACCGGTGGTCGTTGCTAGGAATGGTCATCGCCACTGTGCAGCGTCGCGGTCTTGGCGGCCGCTTATATGTGATAAAAATCCGGTATTCAATGAGGACTCGCTCCGCGCTTCGCGCTCGCTCGTAATAACACTTTGTTATTTTTGCAACTTTCGATATCGCGGAAATGTGGACGTTTATTCACGTTCATTTCAATCTCATATTGGTTAATGTCAAAATTACAACTGCTTATCTCAACATATTACACATTTTCTGTATATTTTTTCTCTCTCATAAATATAACGAAGACACTATTTGTTTGTGGTCATAAAAGACATAATCCGCTTCGTAGTGAGTGGAAACCGATAGCCCGTATCGGTTTCCACTCAGTGAAAACCGATAGTGAGTGGAAACCGGAAGCATAAGATATAGCGTATGTGCGGCAGGCGGCTAGAGCACGGTAACTTGAAGTTCCGTTTTGGGTGGACTTCGCTCGGCACGTGCACTGTGCAGTGCGCCGCGTGGCTGATCGGGTTTACAGATTTAGTCGGGACCGAACAGACCCGCGCCTCAGGCTGCAGCTGATCAGTGTTCCGATACCGGGAAACCCGCTGAAAACTCAGCGAGTCTGCAATGCGGCGACGCAGTTGAGTTACGACGGACTTTGCTCTTCGGCCTTCGCTGTCATCCAGCGGACTCCACATCCTGCTGGAAAGTTTCCACCAACGTCACGACGGCGACGCCCCGCTGTAGGTAGGTACGAGTATTAAGTAAAGTAATCTTGTGTACGTGACACGGTGGCAGTGGAGAGAGACCAAGGTCACATCACCACATCACACCGTCAATTACCACTGTCAGAGCCGGGGCGGATGGGTACGGACCTGTGTGACTTGAATGGCTGATTGTGTGCTGCGCTGAATATGCATTAGGCATGCCGACGCCGTGAATGTGCTGAATTAACCCCCGCCTTACGGGGACCTTCTCTCACCTTCTCCGTACGGGGGGGGGGCTGACAGGCCCCCCTGTTGACTTCCAAACCAAGCAGCATAGAGCAGCGCGCCAAGAACCAGCATGTTGCCTGTCATGTGAGCTATCTCACGGCATGGCATTTTTAGGTTTCAGATCAAGGGGTGAGTGGTGACCTTCCATGTCAAGTGAATGACTTCGACTCGACCACGTCCAGAATAGCTATTTTGCGCTGTCAGAAAACCTCAAAATTAGAGATGGTTAAATGTAAATAAAAAAGCATGTTTCTAAACATTTAAAAAAATATTTAAAATTTGTTTCATTGTTCGCATCCAGTAAAAAAGTCAAAAAAGCGATTACAAAAATTATGTCATGAGTTTCTTACACTTAGGGAGCTATCACTCAGTCAAAAATAGAGAATAAAGATATTGTTATTAAATTTGGTTTGGGTATTGCCCATTCACAGTTATCTCACATATCTTTTGATTTTTTAACATCTTGGAAAATGTTAATTATATAGTGATGAAAAACCGTTTTGGTAAACAAAAATTACAATTTTGGAGAACCGAGACAGCCATATGAAAGAGAATGTCGTTTTCTATCTGTGCCGTTTTCAGTATAAAAAAAAAATGTGCTGCAAAACTCTATTTTACCATATGCCGAGATATCCCTTTAACGTTAGCACGTGAGGGCGGTATAACATTTCAGCTCAATGTTATTTGATCCAGCCCCCACCAAGTGTTTGACATTCCAAAGTGATGACGTCACCAAAGGTCATAGCCCGTGGCCTTCCCAACATAAGAGCCAACGGGGAATTGCGATTTTTTGGGATGATCTCCTGAAGACACTACTGGGAAAATGTTGGCTTGCCTCCATTATGATTCGTGAAGACGTACAGATTCCAGGAAAAATGGGTACAGTTTTGGTCAATTAACCTCATTTGAAAATCCTCGATTCATTACAGCATTAGTTGCACCTTTGCCGTATATAGTGCACCCATTGGCTCAGTATCAGTCGACGTCATGATCTGCCTAACCTTATGGTTCTAGCAACCTTTGATTTTATCTGGGGAAAAACATTTCTGCCCCGGGCCGAATGTTTTCCCAAATCTCGTGCAAATA
The DNA here is from genome assembly GCA_014673585.1 of Semibalanus balanoides. Lineage (NCBI taxonomy): Eukaryota > Metazoa > Arthropoda > Thecostraca > Balanomorpha > Balanidae > Semibalanus > Semibalanus balanoides. Next base: position 11,334 of record VOPJ01011665.1, read on the forward strand.
GTATAAGAGTGAAAAAAGTGCTTAATGAAACTAGAGTTAGAAAAGATTGAAAAAGAGTGCTATGAATTCGAAAAGAGTGACTGTATGGAAACTCTCTGATTTCTTAATCAAATTTTCGCCGCCGAGTTTGAAAACCAAGTATGGTGGAAAATTGTTTGCTTCATTTGGTCCTTATTTTAGCGGCATAAGGTAAAATTTCATACCATACTGGCCGGAATAAATTCTTGGGACTCGGTTCCGTGCCTTGAATTTCCTCCACTCGACCTTCGGCTCTGGCGAATATTCAGCTCGGACCTCGGTCCCAAAGATTTATTTTCCCGGCCCCGTGTGGTATTGTATATTCTACGATTTTTCAAATATTTACCGTTTTTGTAAAACACATGACGTCACTAAAACGTCATTATCTCTTAACTTTTAAACCAATTTCAATGCAAGTTTGCCAGCATACGTAAAATTGCTGTAAACTCAGCTACATAAATTTTTATTTAGATTTACTGCATGTTAAAGGAAATAGTTCACCTTCAACATGGGTTTTGAACTGATATAGCAGTTTTGTAGCCCGTGTTGAAAAACTCCTAACTGCAAGTTTTCTGGGCTGAAAGGGCTCTCCAGCCGAATAGATTTGACTTTTCGTCGAAAAACTGTGGGCCTCAGACGCCTGGGCAGAGGCTATTGTGGGCCGCACACGCCTGGGCAGAGGCTGTACAGTAATCTTACGCGACTAAACATTTCGAATCAACTGCGAGCCGCGTTTGACTTGCGGGAAGTAGTTACACATTAGTTTTGATGAATTAATAATTTATGTTCCCTTCTGTTCCTGAATCGGCGCGATGCATGGCTATTTTTGACATTATGAAAAGAAGTTGTATTTGAAAATATAATCAGAAAAAAAAAACAATACAAGGTGAACTATTTCCTTTAACAAAGTTATTTCAGAAAAAAACTCAGGCCTGTCAGCCAAGGGATAAGTGCCATCATGTCATAATAGTGAGAAAAAACTTTCCTTTCACGCCAACTATCTATTAAAGGGATTATACGAGTTTCCGTCCTGAAAGGAAATGCCCTCTTTTGCAGTTGTATGTGCTTAAAACACGTTTAACGGGACATATTGAGATGACCTCGTTGCGCATTTAATCCATTATTTCAGCAATTATCAGCGTTTAAACTTTGACTTTTCAAGACTTGTATCTGATAACGAAGCTTACTTGGATTCGGATTACTGTCCACCACTTTAATATCTCTATCCTTGGCGCGCATGCCCGGGCGTAAGTGAGACGGCTGTCTATACCTCAGCAAGTTACTGCCAAAAAGTACGCGTGGCACTCACGAGCACTTTGAAACGTCTTCGTAAAGAAGATGCATTTCCAGAAAAAAATGTGGTAAACGTGGCCTTCTACCACCTTTATAAGTTACGTTTTACTATTAACTCAATATTCTGGGAAAAACCCGTTATAATCCCTTTAAGGGATTATAAAACCCGCATTATAAATAAAAACCCGTAAATCCCTTTAAAGGATTATACGGGTTTTTTCCCAGAATAATTGAGTTACATAGTAAAACGTACTTATAAAGGTGGTAGAAGGCCACGTTACCACATTGTTTTCTGGAAAAATGCATCTTCTTACGTAAGGACGTTTCAAAGTGCTCGGTGATGCCATCCGCGCCAACTTTGCTGTACTTGCTGAGGTATAGACAGCCCGTCTCTACTTACGCCCGGATATGCGCCGCCCAAGGATAGAGATATTAAAAGTGTGTGGACAGTAATCCCATCAAGTACTCTTGTCAGATACAAGTCTTGAAAATGTCAAAGTTTAAACGCTGATAATTGCTTTGAAATAATGGATTTAACATGCTGCAACGAGGTCACTCTCATATGTCTTTAAAACGTGTTTTAAGCACATACAACTGCAAAAGAGTGCATTTCCTTTCAGGACGGAAACTCGTATAATCCCTTTAAGAGCGGGTTAACCCTTTAAGAGCCGCACATTGCCGCTGCCGGAATCCCCACCATTCCCGGGCGAGCGTCTGCAGCCAACCTATACCAGGATCTCCCGCCGACCCTCCAAATTGAAAGGTCGACCGTGACCGTCAGCATTTTTGTGTTACAAGAAACTGCAACCATATTGAAGGAACTGTGATGTTTTGTTTGTCAGTTTTTGCTGGCAATAGGTATTTTCGCCGAATCAGCAATGCAACTAGGTACATAGGTACCTACGTTTAAAGGAAATAGTTCACCTTCAACATGGGTTTTGAACTGAGATAGCAGTTTTGTTAAGCCGTGTTGAAAAAAAAACCCCTAACTGCAAGTTTTTGGGCTGAAAGGGCTCTTCAGCCGAAATAATATTTTGACTTTTTGTCGAAAGGATTGTGGGCCTCACATCTGCCGGCAGAGGCTTTATTGTGTGGCCTCACACACCTGGGCAGAAGGCCTTATACAGTTAATCTTACGCGACTATACATTCGAATCTGATTGGCTGAGCCACGTTTGACGTTGCGGACGAGTACGCATGTAGTTTTGATGACATTAAAATTTACGTCCTTTTCTGTTTCCTGAATCGTGCGATGTATGGCATTTTTGAACATTCTGAAAAGAATTGTATTTGAAAATATAATCAAATTGTGTTTGAAAAAAGGTGAACTATTTCCTTTAAGAGGGAAGCGCGTTGTTAAGCGGGGTGGTATCCTCCCTTTGACTAGCCCCCACTGCCAACAGAATGTCAAATTCAATGAAGGGTCTTCTTGACATCCCTCCCAGCCAATACAAAATAAGAAAGCACAAATACAATATTCATGAAAAAATAAGAAAAAAATATAAGACCGAATGTCGATGCTCGATGCATCAAGAGATATACAGAGTCCAAGTTCGTCGTGGTCAAACGCGACGCCAGACAATGTCAGTGACCAATGCATTACAGTAATCTGGACAGCAGACACAGACCCCGAGACCCTGGCCGACCCTCCCGGAGGGGCAGATACAGGATGGGTGAAATTGGGTCTATAAGCCCCCCTCGGGCAATCTGAGGGCAAACAAAATATGTGTAAAATTTGAATAGAAAATGGTCCCTCACTCAAAATATAGTGGGCCAAAGTCGGGAGGTTGTACATTTTTGGGTTGGGTAGGGGTCCAGCGACTGTCATTCGAGAGCCCTGTACCTATTAATCTTCAATTCATGGGGCAACTAAGGGGCACGGGGCCTTGTGCTTAATACCACTACCCGGGAGTCCCCTATGCTCAGTACCAATACCGGAGGTCCCCTAACCGACAAAGGGTTTCTGGTAGTACCAGGGACCCCCGAGATGCCGGCAAGAGGAGACCTCTGGCTGTCATTTGGGGGGCTCATGCCTATTCGTTTCCAATTAATGGACCCCTGACGGGCACGGGCCAATTATCTTGTACCGGGGAACCCCTGTCTGGTACCAGAGGCCCCTGCACCCAGTTCCACTACCCGGGGCCCCCTAACAGAAAGGGGAATTATTCATTGTATCAAGGGCCACCGCCACCGAGTGGTGAAAGACTTGTGTCCGCCACTGCGAACTTCCAGGTGAGGATAATTTTAGGACAACAATTCACAATAATGTTGAAAATAGACCCCTTGAAAACAAAGTGGAACAAACCAAGTGAGTGAAAAAATGGGATAGGTAGGTTAGGCGATCCATTTGTAATGGGCCTTTTTTCAGGGGCCTGGACTAATTTCCATGGGTCCAGTCATCGCTCCTGGAGCCCTGGTCGTTCATACATGAATCCCCAGATGCTCCGCAATAGGGCCCTTCAGGCCATTTTTCCAAAGCGGCACATATACCAAAGCACATACAGACCTTCAGGGGAAGGGAATTTCATCTTTTGTCCCCCCC
>VOPJ01011665.1:18218-36907 GCA_014673585.1 Semibalanus balanoides
TCGTGCAAACGTATCCGACTGGACCACGCGGGGATCAGAGAGCATGTTGCTGCAAACTCCACGCGTGCGCACGGAGCTCGCTCGCCGGTCATTTCTGTGTCGAGCAACCGCACCACCGCCTGGAACCGTCTACCGGCTCAGCTTAGGATAGGCCGAGTCGCCCTGGTCTTTTCACGCGGGTGTAACTGAGATTGGCTAAAGGGTGATGGAGTGTAGTGATTTTAAACGTGTTTATTGATTTGTGCTTTTACACTTGTGCTTACTGTAATGAATCTGAAATCGGAGAGCCACGGTGTGCGACTTTTTTTACGAATACGTACATACATGCATACATACATACATACATACATCACATACATAAATACATACATTGCATCACATACATACATACATACATAATACAATACATACCTACATGCATACATACATTACATACATAATCACATACATACATACATACACTACATGACATTACATACATACACACAACATGCATACATACATACATACATACATACATACAATACACCTACTATAACATTACATACATACATACATACATACATACATACACTACATACCATACATACATACATACAGACATACATTACATACATTACATACATATCAACATAAGCATACTGATACATACATACATAAACATACATACATACATACATACATACATCATAGTTTCGGAGATAGTTGGGGATATCTGCAACAAAATCCTTAATCTGGCAAATGCTACCTTTGATGAACTTTGGTCACCTTAATATGGACTTGACCTAAACAAGACCAAGTTACTTTCGATAGACCTTGTCTAGAGCTATTAGCACTGTTTTCTGTTTGACGCTACATTGCATGGTTTTCTAGACATAGGGGAAGGTTGAAATCCGCCCCCGCTTCCAGAGCGTGTAATTATCAGAGGCCCTTCACGCGCTCTGTAAGAGGGGCGAATGCCGTCCAACCCTAAGGTTTTCAGGGGTAGCGGAAAAACGACGGTGCGCAGCGCAGCCATTGTTGCATACCTGCTTGAAAATTATCTACATACATAATGTTAAACTTTTGACCTCAAGTCACTTCAGGTCAAGTCATTAGACCAGGTCACGTGATGACCTCACCTCCGAAAAGTTTGCAGGTCGTATACAGCCACAGTTTTGAGTCAACCAGTTTCAAATTTGCAAGATATCATGCAGTTATGGATACCAACAATTTTTCATCTTGGATGTCTGATATCGGTGACCTAAGGTCAGGGTCAATATGTGACCACCAACACTTTGTTGTGGATAACTCCCGACAAAACGAAAACGGAGAAATTCAAATGGTACTTATGTGATTGTCTCGTCAAGACAAGTCTTGTAATATGCAACATGACCTACTTGGGTCACCACTTGCCGTTTACCTTATGTCAAATTTGTTAAGTGATCTTATTTGGTCAACGTGAATATTATTCGAAGCGCATTGAAGAGACAAACAGGATAGCGTCAAATTCATTGCTTTATATTTTTGGGAAAACAGTTCGTTGTGAAAAATAGTTTTGCAACACAAAAGTTTTTGACATCCGATGACCTCTGAAGCCAAAACTATTGACTTAAGCTCAAATTTTGGGTCTTGTTTGCGATTGAAATTTTCAGAAGCCTTCGTTTTTTTTTCGGCTTTGTTTCTAGCTATCAAAGTGCCCTATTCGGTGGGTATCTGGAGCGAAGTCCCAAATCTGACCACCGATGAGCTCTGGTGACCCTTATATTGACCTGACCTAAGCAAATACTGTGATAGTCTTTAATAGAGCTCGTCTCGAGCTATCTTACGCCTTTTTTCCTTGTCGCTACATTGCGTGGCTTTCGAGATCATAGGGGGGTTTGGGATTCCGCCCCTCCCCCGCTAAAGAGCTTGTAATTGAAAGGATGTTGGGTCTAGTGCGACAAGCGTCACTGCAAACGTCCCATTCGGGTAACCAGACTGGCAATATATCTCATACTGGCACTGGTCTGCGACTTTTGCCTGTTTGCGGTCGACACTTGACCAGTTTGACAATGGCTTTCACAATGGTCGGGGTTCTGGCCAGGCGAGCATCCATAGTTGGGTTAGAACAGAAAATAAATGCTGCGCTGCGCGCGGCGCGCTCTCGCTTCTCTCGCTCTTCTCGCTCTCTCGCTCTCTCGCTCTCTCTCTCTCTCTGCTTCCTCTTCTCTCTCTCTTCTCTCCTCTCTCTCTCTCTCTCTCTCTCTTCTCTCTCTCTCTCTCTCTCTCTCTCTCTCTCTCTTCTCTCATCTCTCTCCTCTCTCTCTCCTTCTGCTCTCTCCCTTCTCTCTCTCCTTCTCTCTCTCTTCCTTCCTCTCTCTCTCTCTCTCTCTCTCTCTCTCTCTCTCTCTCTCTCTCTCGTCTCTCTCTCTCGCTCTCTCTCTCTCGCTCTCGCTCTCGCTCTCGCTCTCGCTCTCTCGCTCTCGCTCTCGCTCTCGCTCTCGCTCTCGCTCTCGCTCCCTCTCATTCATCTCACTCATCCACTCATCAACTCATCACTCATCACTCACTCCACTTCCATCTCTCATCTCTCATCACTCATCCACTCATCACTCATCCAACTCATCACTATCATTCACTCATCACTCATCACTTCATCAACTCTATCAACTCATCACTCAATCACTCATACCACTCATCACTCATCAACTCATCACTCATCCACTCCATCAACTCATCACTCATCCACTCATCAACTCATCACTCATTCACTTCATCACTCATTCACTCATCACTCATCACTTCATCACCTCATCACTCATCACTCATCACTCATCACTCATCACTCATCACTCATCACTCATCACTCATCACTCATCACGCAGCCCGCGCCACGCGCAGTGGTAGTCACCCACATGAGTCGGCACTATATCTCAAACAGGTGGAGTTGGATGGGGCTGCTCAGCAAAGAAGTCCGTTTGACAATGGAACGTGCGGTTGCAGAGATATGAGCTGCTCAAAAGCGTCGTCACGGGCCGGGCCACTCATATTCAGCTTTTTCCCATATACCACCGTACCACAGAAGGACCAGCGACTCGCTCGTAACAACAAAGTTGTGTGTGTCGCAGGAGCTTCAGGAGCGCCAGCTGGGGGTGTACCAGAAGGCGCTGAAGGAGCAGATTGTCCAGTCAGACCACCTCATCAAGGCCATCTACCGCTTCTCCGACTGTATCGACATGACGGAGAAAGCGATGCGGAATCTGCATGACGTCATGGGTGACTACTGGGAGGACGACTGGCCCAGTGCCGAGAAATACTATATCACACTGCAGGTAACACACTTCTCGTCTTCGCGCGGTTGCCTTGTTAAAAAAAAATGCAAAAGGCGTTAAATCGGCAGGAAAAACAATAGGATATGTAGACAGGATGTTCAGGTACAATAGCTATTGGTTTTTTAGTCGATTTACCGCGTTTTGTAAGAACTGTGGGTTCTTTAACACGAGGGTGATTTTTTTACAAGTTAATGTCAACAACAACACGCGAGCACGAAACCATTCACTGCACCGCCAATGTAGCTTGTAGAAGAATGACACCATTTTGCTCCTTAAGCCGGCCGCACACTAGGCCATTCGGCCGCGATATCGCCGCGATTCTTTCGCGGACACAGTCCATGAATAGAACCACTCCTCAAAATTTTGTCATCTGGGTGTCGTACCGCAACTCCCAACTAAGTGAATTGCATTTGGAAACACGATTTGTTTGTCTGTGTTTGTGTTTTTGGCCGTGTCGCTGGTGGAGCCGCGGCGATATTGCAACCTAATGGCGCAGTGTGCGGCCGGCTTGAGGCTTTGCTCAATCGATTCATGTTAAATTTGTGCTATCTATAACCCGAATAAGTGTTGTAGACAGAAGAAGGAGAATTTTCTGGGAAATGGTTACTAAATTGGCCTATTTGAATGCAGTTTTTACTCTGGTCGGTTCGGCTAAGATCCAACGCAGTGTCTGAATAAAATGTGAGGAAGTAACTGGATCGATATGATCTGAAAGTAAATTGAATGAACAAGAGATTGAGCATAGTGCGAACTCCGCAAAGCCTATAGTTGTAGTGCTACGGCTCTTCAAAGCTGGGCGACCACATATTTTTTACCATGAAAAACGTTTTTTCTCATTTTTTCGTCTTTTACGCTGAATTATTCATACTCAGAGTGAATACATGCAAATTTTGAGGATGTCAAATGAAAGTCAACATACATTCCAACATTGTGACGTCAAGTTTGTCAAGATTGGTTGAAAACTGGCGCGTGTATATTTTTTTTACATCCGTGTCCGCGAAATCGGTCATGAATCCGAAACCCTGTCATACAGAGCTGATAAGTATCACGTCACACAGCAGGTCAGCGGTGGCGGGACACTGGATGGTTGGGCGATGGGTCTGTATGACTTGTTTCTGTATGAAACTGTCTACGGATAACGGGGCAACCATTTGACATCCATACTGTCCCATCTCATGTATTCAAATCAAAAGTTGTACCTTACCTCTCTAATGTGTTCTCAAATGAGCTTCAAATGTACTCCTATTAATATTGTAATGTTATATATTTTTTGTGGAGCACTAAGTATTTACCTTAAATAAAAAGGTCACTAATGTACCCTTTCGAGTATTGAGACCCTTTACTCAGGTGGGGAGCTACGCCGTCATCTACAGCTCGGCAGTCTTGTCCACTAACACTGGTCTTAGGTACCGTTTTACGTCATGCAAGTTCCATCCATGCAATCCTACCCATCCCACTCCACTAATTTCTCAAACTAGACCTTATTTCTGCCTGTTCCGCCCCGTTCCATTCATACATGACTTCCCGACTCCGTTCTGATAAGAGCTGATATAATGATGCATGGTGGAGGGGGGGGGGGGTCAGAATTTGTTGAGCGTATGTTGAGACTCGGTGTGGCCCGGTCGTGTCCGGGACAGGTAGGATAGCTCAGTGGTTCGGGTTCTGTATAGATCTATAGCATTGTGAGCGTATGGTGAGACTCGGTATGGCCCGGTCGTGTCCAGGAAGGTAGGCCAGCTCAGTGGTTCGGGTTATGTATAAGGTTATACGCAATTGTGAGGTATGTTGAGACTCGTGTGGGCGGTGTGTCCGGGACAGGTAGGTCAGCTCATGGTTCGGGTTTATGTATAGGTTATAGGATTGGTGAGCGTATGGTGGAGACTCGGTATGGGCCCGGTCTGTCGAGCAGGTAGGATGCTCAGTGTTCGGTTTTCTGTATAGATTATAGCATTGTGGCGTATGGTGAGAACTGGTATGGCCGGTCGTGTCCCGCAAGGTAGGGCAGCTCAGTGGTTAGGGTTCTGTATGGTTATAGCATTGTGAGGTATTTGAGATCGGTGTGGCCGGTCGTGTCCGGGACAGGTGAAAGCTCAGTGGTTTCGGGTTTGTATGAGGTCTATAGCTTGTGAGCGTTGTTTGAGACTCGGTGTGGCCCGGTCATGTCCGGACAGGTAGGTCAGCTAAGTGGTTCGGGTTCTGTATAGGTCTATAGCATTGTGAGCGTATGTTGAGACTCGGTGTGGCCGGTCGTTGTCCGGGACAGGTAGTCAGCTCAGTGGTTCGGGTTTCTGTATAGGTCTATAGGTTGTGAGCGTATGTTGAGACTGTGTGTGGCCCGGTCGTGTCGGGACAGGTAGGGCAGCTAGTGGTTCGGGTTCTGTAATAGATTCTATAGCATTGTGAGCGTATGGTGAGACTCGGGTGTGGCCCGGTCGTGTCCGGGACAGGGTAGGGCAGCAGTGTTCGGGTTCTGTATGGTTAATGGCATTGTGAGCGTATGTTGAGAACCCGGTGTGGCGGTCGTGTCGGCCAGGTAGGCCAGCTCAGTGGTTCGGGTTCTGTAATGATTATAGCATTTGAGCGTATGTTGAGACTCGGTGGTGGCCCGGTCGTGTCCGGACAGGCAGGAATGCTCAGTGGTTCGGGTTATGTATAGGTCTATAGCATTGTGAGCGTATGTTGAGACTCGTGGTGGCGGTCGGTGTCGGGACAGGTAGGTCGTCATGGTTCGGGTTCTGTATAGATCTCTATAGCATTGTGAGCGTATGTTGAGACTCGGTGTGGCCCGGTCGTGTCCGGGACAGGTAGGCCAGCTCAGTGGTTCTGGTTCTGTATAGATCTATAGCATTGTGAGCGTATGTTGAGACTCGATATGGCCCGGTCGTGTGTCGGGACGGTTAGGACAGCTTCAGTGGTTCGGTTATGTTATAGGTCTACTAGATTGTGAGCGTATGTTGAGACTCGGGGGGGATGGGGTCGGCTCAGTGGTTCGGGTTCTGTATAGGTCTATAGCATTTGGTGAGGCGTTATGTTGAGACCTCGGTGGTGGCCCGGTCGTGTCGGACAGGTAGGCAGCTCAGTGGTTCGGGTTCTGTATAGGTTAGAGATTGTGAGCGTATGTTTTGAGACTCGTGTGGCCGGTCGTGTCGGGACAAGGTGAACAGCTCAGTGGTTCGGGTTCCTGTTTATAGGTCTATAGCATTGTGAGCGTATGTTTGAGACTCGGTGTGGGCCGGTCATGTCCGGGACAGGTAGGTCAGCTAGTTGGGTTCGGGTTCTGTATAGGTCTATAGCATTTGTGAGCGTATGTTGAGAACTCGGTGTGGCCCGGTTGTCGCGGGACAGGTAGGTTAGCTCAGAGGTTCGGTTCTGTATAGGTTTTATAGCGTTGTGAGCGTAGTTTGAGACTCGGTGTGCCGGTCGTGTCGCGGTACGTTGTCGTTGTGTGGCTTGTTGAATGTAAGCACATCTTGAGGGTCATTTTTTTTTTATCGCCTTGTGGTTTTGTCGAGGCGAAAGGGGAGTATTATGGCCGCTGTTTTATTTTTAATGTTGCGTATTTTATGGCATTGTGAGCGTATTAGGTATGTAGTGTCTAACAATGCAGCCACGGGTAATTTTTATTTAATTAAAATTGACGCTGTTATTTGGATTAATTCAGCACAAATAAAGGGCAGCGACTTCTGGTAGCATAGGAAGCTGGATTTTATCGAGTTCGAAGCAGTGGCAAATGGTGACCGGCAAGGATAGACAGAAAGGAGCTTTGTTCTTTCTCTCACGTCATTCTCTCACTTCATCATTCTTCATCCCACCTGCATGATGAATTGTTTGTTTTCCTTATGTACATTGCAAGCTCATTCGGCTCGCATGCATTTACCGGCAGTCTTATGCAGCATTTTCACGACATACGATTGTTGTATAGTGAGTTGCGACTTCATGAAGAGCTGCTTTGTATTACAACGGCACATGGCAGTCTGTGGATGATCTTTGAGTTTACTGACCTTGCAAGATGTCTTACTACAAAGCTCGTCCACATAAATCATATTTGAACAGGATCTGCATTCCGCACACATCAAGGAAGCTCTTGCGTGATGGCCACTTTTTGGAGTGGCAACTTTAATCATAACGATAAACTGCTTCGAGGCTAGTGGTGCCAGTTTCAGACAATACTCGTCCAATGTTCGACCGATGTCCAAGACCATGGTCAACTTACTGTCAGTTCAAAACTGTCCGAAAATAATTGTTTGTCCGAAATTTGTCAGAAAGAAAAAATGTATGATATTATGAATGTAAGACATCGTGATCATTCCCATATACTGATAAAATATACAGGCTTTGTTGTCAAATACTGCTCAAAAACTTGCCTATGAGGATATCCCGATATCGCACAACCAATGCGACAATCATTTTCCATTTATTACGATGTAAGCGACCAACACTGAAACTCTAATATGGATGGTAACAGGCGCATTGGCCGGCAGACTGGTCTAATGACGGCGGCCATATTGGTACTCACAAGAGCAGTCGGCGGCCTGTGTTTTAGGATAGGCGGGCGGGCACCCCGGCTGACATTTAACAATATATGGAGCGAACTACTTGCCGTAGAGCAATATGTTTACCACCACAATGTTCCAAATTGAATGCAGAATGGTTCTAGTATTTTTTTATTTTTTATTTTGTTTTTGCACGAAAAAAATATTTTCGCCTATAATGATTCTGCATTCAATTTGAAACATTGTGGTGGTAGTCATTTTGCGCTACCACCAGCTAGTATTTCGCTCAATATATTGTAAAATGTCAGCCTTGGGTGCCCGCCCGCCTATCCTTTAACACCTAGGCCTGCCGGGACTGCTCATGTGATTACCAATATGGCCGCCGTCATTAGACTTACTCGGCCAATAGGGTCGCAGCGGCATAGCCACCCTATGGTACAGGAAAATACTTATTGATAAAAAAACAGCTATATGATTTTTACAACAAGCAATCCTTGGGCATTGGATGTCCAAAAATGTCCAAAGAAATATGCTTATGTCCGTCCAAAAACCGAATCGGTCTTCGGACAAATTCGGAATTCCGAAAATGTTCGTAACGATTGACACCACTACCGGGCTCTATTGTATTAACATTTAATCCAAGCGTGACAAATGATGTGGACACAACATACTGGCCGTCGTAATCATTTTCAAAAGAAATAAGCAAATAACTTGGGCAGTGTAGGTACACTCGCTAGTTTAGTGTCATAAATGTTCACAGCTTTTCGATATTATTTGATTGAGGCTCTTTTCACGGTCATTATGTTTATCGAATACGATAATTGAAACGACAATGTTAATACTATGACACTGTGTTACTGTAATGTATAAACTGCCATCAGTTAATCATCATTACAATGCAAAGTGCGAATAATTATCGAATCATTCCGAAATTGAAGTGTCCACACTCAAGTTAGCAATCTGTATGAATATGGGTTAGATATGCAATAGCGTTTACCAACGCACTTAATAGTAACTTCATTATTCGATACCACCATTGTGGAAGGTGAGGGGTATAAGCCACTTAAGCCACTCAAAAGCATCTGATAAGATATATCGTCATGAACCATGACCTCTGGAAAAATTCGCAGTGCACTAAATATAATGCGCGAGAGGTTTTGTGATCGCATCGTGTACCCAGGGGAGTCGGTTCCAGTCCCCGCGGGTACCCGGGCGAGTCGGTTCCAGACCCCGCGGGTACCCAGGCGGAGTCGGTTCCAGGCCCCGCGGCTACCCAGGGGAGTCGGTTCCCAGTCCACGCGGGTTACCCGGGCGAGTCGGTTCCACAGGCCCCGACGGGTACCAGGGAGTCGGTTTCCAGACTGCGGGTAACCAATGCTCGGCGAAGTCGGTTCACGACCCCGGCCGGGTTACCAGGCGAAGTACGGGTTTTCAGTCCCCGCGGGTACCCGGGCGAGTCGGTTCCAGGCCCCGCGGGTACCCAGGCGAGTCGGTTCCAGACCCTGCGGGTACCCAGGCGAGTCGGTTTCAGACCCCGCGGGTACCGGCGAGTTGGTTCAGACCCGCGGGTACCGGGCGAGTTGGGTTCAGAACCCCGCGGGTAAACCAGGGGAGTCGGTTTTCAGGCCCCGCTGCTAACCCAGGGAGTAGGTTCCAGACCCCGCGGGTACCCGGGCGAGTTGGTTCCAGGCCCCGCGGCTACCCAGGGGAGTCGGTTCCAGGCCCCGCGGATTCTCCAGAGCAAATGCGGATTTTTCTTATTTTGTGTTACTTCAAAGAAAGGTGCATCTGGCCATGCCCCCCAAAACGTATGAACTTAAAACCAAATTGACACATTTCATGATGTAAAAGAAAATCTACGCAAGTTTTGCAGATAAAAGTTTGTTTTAGATCACCTATCAATGCATAAGCAAGCAGAATCCGGTGAGGCGATGAGTTTTCAGATTATGATATAATTTTATAATTTGCCCCCCTCCCCCCAACCACCGGTGGGCCCTCCCAAACTACCGTTCTGGATCCACCCCTGCATATGCAAATGCATGGAGTACGATTATAATTCCATGGCATTTATCGATCCAATTAGAACAGCAATTGCAGACAGAAGCTGCAGCCCGTGGCTGTCGTAAGGTTTGCCGGAAGCCACGCCAATCCTAAATGAAGGTTGCGAGATACAGGTTGCATTGGATGATTGCAGTTTTAAATTATTGGACAGGCTGCCAATTTAAATTCCACACAAAATAGTTTTTCAACAAGTCAACAAGGGCTTCTCTGACAGTGAAATAATGGCTGCCGAAGCACAAAGGCACAAAATGAAAGACACATTTTTGCCGATAAAGAGTGTTGCACAGCTAGCCGTGATTAAATAAATATTGTTGACAAGTTTTCAATCAAATTCAAGGGAAACTTATATTTGTATTATAAAACAATGTGGCTGGACTTCATCGACGTTGTTTCTTAGAAGGATTTTCGGACGCCAAGTTCATAGCCGGATTAGTTGCCGCAATGCCGCATCTGATACTGGCTCCATGCAGAAGCTTAATGCTGTAGCTCGTATTGCAAACCTGTTCACCTTGAGTGCAAATGTTGAAACGTGTTCATATAGATCAGAACTGCATCGATACTTTGACACTAAATAAAGGGAACAGTTTTTGCAGCGTATAAGTTTTAATTTGGCAGTATTATAAGCTTCATGTTTGTAAGGCAAAAATTCATTTTGGGTGGGTATTAGATGGATTTGATTGCGCTTTACAGCTGCATCATTTTTATCGTCTAGCACCCTTTGGTTTTGAAGCTACGGCGGTGTAATTAGGAAATATTATAAAATCGTCAATACAAATATTACAGACAGATTTTAACAGCGAAATACTGCATACAAACTATTCTTTGACTGCATTTTAGAGACGGTAATTGGGCTACAGATTTGGTGTTCTGTTTCATCGTTTCACAGTCGCCATAGATCTAGAGCACTTGATTTAATTGTGAGAACGTCATAAAACTATGAAGTTTGCGCTTGTATAGCCAGTAACTTTCACGTACACGGGCGCGGGGCCGTGATCGACACTAGTGCGATACTCCGGGCGGTAATCGTTACTATTCCTTCTACGCATTTGTGTTTGACCCGTGTCTTTCGACTTTTGTATTGCCCGAGATGAGTCTGGTATTAGGTATGATGTTTTTGCAGGTAATTTTCGTGAACCGGAAAAGGGTGACGTTGCGCACGTGCAGTGTGACCAGAGTTTGACGTCTTGAAAACTTGCCAGTGGTGTGGTCTCCCCACAGCCTCACACCAAATTTTTAGCTTATATGCTCCAGAGCCGTTTCTTCAGCTACAGAGGATAAACTTGTCTGACACCAACCTGACTGGCGGCACGTAGTCAACGCGCCGTGCTGACCATCACAATGAGAAAAACATGTCAATAATATAATGTATATTGTCATGGTGTATCATAGTGGCGAAGACTGCTTGATCGAACCGATGCGGGGTTCAAAGATATAAGCTTCTGAACAGCGTCGCGGTCTGGCCGGCCCGGCCGGGGGCGGGCCCGGCGGGTCGGCCGCTTTCTATTGTGAGAAAAATCCGATATTCAATGAGGACTCGCTCCGCGCTTCGCGCTCGCTCGTAATTAGTATTATTATGCGCTAAATTGCGCAGCAATGAAGTGTCCATATGGTACTACAGTCGATGGGATTCGCAAATAAAGGAAATAATGTTCGTTGGTTTGTGTGTGTGACTGTGTGTGTGTACAGCTGCAGAAGTATCGCGTGTTCATCCCATGCTTACAAACCATTGGTTTGGTTTGCGCGGAGTGCGGCCACTTTCTGGTTATCAGCGAAAAACCAAGGGGGTTCAAAACACCGACCGGCACGGTGCGGTTCAAAACGCCCACCGACACGGCGCGGTTCAACTATTAGAAACAGGAGCTGTGTGATCACATTACGGCAGTAGATTGTATAACAGCGGGTATTTTTATTTGTTTATTTGTTCAAGCAATCACCAACAGGGTCACCCCCACTAACAGGTGAAGTCAAAAAAGGGTATGTCATGACATGCAGGTGCGTTTTGTGCGACAATGCGGAGAGGCTGCTTATGTTGAGCATAACGTCCCTAGTGACCGACTGTGCATATTCGTATCCTCATATAAACATTTTTTGCTAATATCCTAGTCTCGTTCAAACTTCAAAATCCAAAATCTGAAATTTTGCATATAGATAGACAAGCTTATCCTCTTTTAAGAGACACAATTACTTGGAATGATAAGCATATACAATATAATTTTATCTCCCAAAATGCTGCTTACCGTCTTCCAAAAATAATATAAAAACAAATAGGTAGTACAAATAAATAAAACTTAGAAAACATAACTGAATAACATAAGTAAACATTACAAATTGCACTCAGATTAGATGGATGATAGTGACAGAACTCACCTTCGCCTGCTGAAGAGACAGCCGTCCTGTTCCGAAGCCTGTCAGCGCTGCCAGAAACTGCTCCCAGCAGAGAAGGCGGTGTCTTCTGGGCTTGATTCTGATGCACGTGATGGGTGCATATCAACACCTCAGCAAACAGACCACCCCTAGATAGCCATCCCTTATGGCACGGTGGTAACTTCTGAAGGAGTAGCCTCTAGGAAGGAATAGTCGCCTCTGGTAACAGAAGAGTCGCCCTGATGTACTCTGCCCTCTGGGGAAAGGGTAGTTATCCTGAGGTACTCTCCTCTAGGAAAGAGGGAGTCTGTCACCTCTGTGGCAAAGCAGCCACCTTTAGGAGCGAGATAGTCCCCCTGAGAACAGGGTAGACCCCCTGGTAGCTGGCTAGTCACCCCTAGGAGCTCGATAGCCACCCCGGAGAGCCACAGGCAGCCTCCTCCCGGTGCCACAGCCGCGGACTGACTGACTGACTGGCTATAGCCTGATGCACCCACCACAATAGCCGGTCCGGCGGCCTCTCACATATACTGCGCCCGACAGCAGTGGCCCACGCCACCGCCAGGGGCAGCACCTACACCCCGCACACCGCTGCCGTCAGGGTACCGGTGTACGTACACACACAGTCACACACACAAACCAACGAGCGCAGTGCGTGGCCGCGCTGGTACCGCCGCCGCCGCCGTCAGGGTACCGATGTACGGTACCGATGTACGGTACCGATGTACGTACACACACAGTCACACACACACACAAACCAACGAGCGCAGTGCGTGGCCGCGCTGGTACCGCCGCCGCCGTCGGCGGGACTGAAGGTTGGAGGCTGCGAGAGGAGCACTGTGTGCGCACGTGACTGGCTGCGTGCCAAGTGTATCAGTTGGTTTACAAAACGCTCTCAGCTGAGCGAAGCGTTTGTGACGCGAGGAGAGGTTTTGGCAGTGCCCAGATGAGGCCAAGGTAGATATTACGCAAGGTAATCGGTAATAAGAAACGTTTTTTTATAATTAAACGAAACAACCTTTGTGTGGTCTTTCAGTGTTTTCCAGTGCACAATATTAAACATTTTGATTTATTTTGCTTTATTATCTAATGTTCATGAGGGTTTTCAAATTTGGAGGCACCAAATTATTGAGGTCTATCAATTTGGGCGTCCCAATTTAAAAGTGAAATACGTTTTTTTTTTCTCGATAATGGCATTTTGGCAAAAATTTAAATATTATGTAACTATATGCATGGTTTACACAAGCGGTATGCTCCTTTTCGCTCCTGTCAGTGGCGTGGAAATACCGGCATTTTTCCTTTCATGTTAACTAGCATGTGATAATGTCCTAAAACAAATATCCGACACTTAATATGCCGCCGTTGTGTGCATAAATGGACTTCCGATCGCATTTCCATTGATACGATTGTTTGTTGATTTTTTAAGTGATTATTTGTATTGATAAGCTAAAGCATACTATTATATACAGCCAGACACAAAGCTAGTAATGTAAAAATAAATGAACCATTATGACAATTGTCTCTAAAAATTGAAGGTCGGTGGTTGCAACTACTAATCAGGCCGTCGTTTAGTGTATAAATTAACACGCGCACCGCAGGGGGTTGATTTCTGCCCCCTCAGGTTTTTGCAGGTGCAGCGGAAAATCAGCGGCGTGCAGCGCCGACACATTTTGCACAGCTGTTTGGGCATCAGTTACCCACACTTTGTAAAAGTTTTGACATCAGTTCATCTCAGGTCAGGTCAGAAGGTCACGTCAATTGACCTTTCATTCAAGAATGCTTGTGGTCGTGCCAAAGCCATAAGCAGTGAACAAATGCTTTCTATTTGGATAATTTGCATTGGATCAGGACAATTATTCAGATTATAATCATTATACTTTATCACAGTATTGACGACCCAGGTGCAATTGCTGCTCTCTGATCTCTTCATGTTCATCTGAGGTCATCTGAGGTCATCAGTATTGTATTGCTAATGACTCTTGATAGCATAACGATAGTGACTAATGACTATCTTATGACACAAATATGTTTGTCTCGTCGACCCGCGTCGCCCTATAAGCAGCATTACCTACCTGGGCCACCAAATGACCTAGACCTGAGGTAAAATATTAGTTGACCTAAACAGGTCACCATTAATAAGTTTCAAAGCGCCGTGACGAGAAGAACACGATGGCGTCAATATTATTTCCCTTTCTTTGTTATTTTAAATGTTATTCACGAAATACAGCTTTGCCAAACATAACCTTCTTGACCTTTGATGACCTCTGGAGCCCTAACTATTGACCTAATCCAAAATTGGAGGACTTATAATTTTTCATGGGCTTTCANTATTTACAGCCTGTTAGAGCTTAGCTGATATTTGCGCCAAAGTGGTGTGTAGTGACGTCACTAATTCGTTTTTTTTTTGCATTGAAGACGCCAAATTGATGTAAAATAAGGTACTTGAAGTTTGGCGTTGATAGCGCTGTTGGTTTGTGAGCTATTGTGAAAATCCCTGGGGGGGTCGTTTTTCGCCTCCCCAGCCAATGGCGGGTTAACCCTCGCTTGACCGAGGAGGGGGCAAATATTTCCCCCTGACGAGCTTTCGTGTTAGCTCAAAACTAAACTACGCTATCAACGTGAAAATTTCGGCACCTGCTTCCACATCAATTTTACATCTTCTGTAAAAAATCGAGAAAAAAAATCGTCGATAAATGTTTGAGATATAACAAATTGTGTGACGTCACTACACAAGTTTGACGATGAAACACACCAAACTTAAACAGACCGTACATAGATTACATTTTGATTAAAATGCACATCAAGACTTCAAAAGATAGTAAATGCCATGGCCTTCAAAATGCCAATCTCGGAATTGGGAAAGTTTGTTTTTTACCACATTTTTTTTTTTTGGGGGGGAAATGATCACAAAATCAAAACTTACCAAGATGTCATACAGCCGGAATATATATATATATATATATATATATATATATATATATATATGTGTGTGTGTGTGTGTGTGTGTGTGTGGTGTTTGTGTGTGTGTGTGTGTGTGTGTGTGTGTGTGTGTGCGTGTGTGTGTGTGTGTGTGTGTGTGTGTTAGAGAACCACGTATAAGAAATGCCCAAACCAATTTGCAAAGCAATATCTTTATTTTTGAGTGAGGTATGGCTCCCAAAGTATGGTAACTGACGACTTCGCTTGTAAATGGCTTGTTCCGTCGGCAATCATAGCAAATCAATATAAATATGAAATATATATAATATTTTTAATTCCTTTTTTTTGCTCTTTTTGACACGATAAAGACAAAAAAATGTTGACACTACATTGTGCTTCTGAGATAAAACTTGTCTAGAAACATGCCTTTTATGTTAAGATTTATCCATTTTCAAATTTGATCTCATTTGACCTGAATTTGAGCTCAGCCTGACACTTCTTCAATTAAATGAGCTCAGCTGGTAAATTGAATGCCACTATCGATTTCTACGCATAAAACATCCCATAAAACAGGTGTGACATGACTTTAAAAATAAATCGGATAGTGACCTTTTGTGACCTAACCCTGACTTTGAACTTTGCCAAAAATATCCTTTTTGCTCATGCAGGATGTGTATAATAGCTTTGGGAACACTTTGGGTGATCATAGCCGCAATCAAAGGCCCTGGATGGAATGTATGGTCCATAAACTAAAATGTCTCGATTTTGACATTTGACCCGACCTTGACCTATTATGTGACCTGAATTTGCAAATTTTCCGTATGCTTGAGATGCGTCTCAATGAGAGATTTTGAATGCCGCCTTGCGCGTCTCGCTACGATCATCGGTCCCGGAGATAACGAGGGGGTAATATTTGCCCTCCCGCGGTCAATGGTGTTCGGCTGAGGCCCCGGTCAAGCGCGGATTAAGATGATCCACAACAAGCGTGTAGCTGTTACCACATTTCGTCAGACGGTAAAACAAAGGACGAATGATCAGGTGGGTGTGCAACACAGTCACTCACAGATGCATACAGGTAAAATGAAAAACATCACACACAGGCCCGGGCAGTGGCCAATGGGAGTCAGTCAGGCGCGGCAGGCTGAGCCGATAGGTGTCGCCCTAGGCGGCGAGCAAACAGTGGCACGGGAAGCTCCAGTAGGTCTGGGGGCAACGAGTTGTAAAGTTTGGGACCACGAAAGCTGAAGCATCAAGCACCTCTTCCTTATCTCCGTTCGCGACCAGGGCACAAACAGGTCGCGGTCCTGGCGAGTGGTCCTGCCCGACACTTCCCGCACCTCGTGCATCTCAGCCACAGTGGCGAGACCCGCGGCCAGCTCCTCAGGCTCGCCGAGACGACGCACCTTGTGACGCAGGGGCGTCGTTACCTTCTCAAAAGTGTGGGGGGGTCCACTGCCAGGGGCGCCATACTCAGAGGGGGGTGCCGCGGTCTAGTGGGGCGCAAACCCCATGAACTTTCTGGATTTCATTCAGGAGCGAAATCCACCAAATCCGGCCGCAAAAAACACGGGAGAATGCCAGTGTGTGTGTGTTGTGTTTTTTTTTTTGGGGGGGGGAATCTAGTGACGTATTTAACGATATAGTTAAGCGGGGGTAGCAGGCTGTCAGGCCATCAGAGTGAGAAAATTGTTGAAAGAGGGGGAGCGCGTCGTCAGTTCATCTGCAACTATAGGTAGGCAGGTATGTACTATTTGTTCCAAAATAAGCGTCCCGCTGGGATGGAGGACACAGCATTTAAAGGAAATATACCGCCTTGGGAAATTTATGTGCAGTGATGGAAATTAGTGCCCATATGTGTGGCACTCATCTCCATTATTCCACATACTTTTTCAAGGTGGCATATTCCCTTTAACTGCTGTGCCTGCGAACGCAGCAGGACGCTTATTTGGCAACCAATAGTACGTCCGACGACCGTTTTTGTGGATGGGGACAAACATGGTTTCAATACTTTTTTGGGGGCCGTGTCCCCTTTCCTCCTGGATCTGCCCCTGATTTTAATTGCTTAATTGTCTGGCCCCTCTTTCACATAAAAAGAGCTGAGGTGGTGAACTATGCATATCAATATCGACGAAACCACAAATATAGATATCAACGTCCAACGAATCAAGATAAAATATGGAATAGTTATAAAAATCGAAGTTACGCTGCGGGAAATTAAATTTGGTATTAGTTTTCAATTTAATAAATACAGCTTTGACAACTACAAACAAACACACGCACAGTCGCACGCTTATGTAAAGATTGCACATTGGACATAAACATTGGACATATTCATGACTGCCTGTGAGGTCTGAACACAAAATTACGCGACGTAAAGCAAAACATCGAGGTTTATGTCAGTTTTCTGCTGTAGCAGCTATGTTGCCGTAAACATATCTCGCAATGAAGAAAATAATTCAAGGGAAATATATCAAGGAAGGAAAGAAAATATCAGCAAAAAATGCAAACAATAAATCGTAAATTAAAATCGTAAAGACATCAAATGGTACCCATTGCTTCGGTGCATCATGGCAGGTACAGTCGTGAATAATCAAAGAGATCGGTATAAGCGCACAACCAGAAAACACATTTCGGGAGGGGGAGGACACGGCTGTTGGGGCTGTCAACTCCAGTCCAAAAGGGGCCTCATTTCCGATCCATTAAGGGGTGCCACCGGTACTCACGACTCGAGTGGCGACACCCTGTCCAACCAGCAATGCGGCGCCGTCCCCCCCTCCCCGCGAGGCATGCAGGGGCGCCGACTGCACAGTCACAACGCATTATGCCGCCCTCGGAAGGGATCTCGTCGCCCTCGGAAGTATGGTTGGTGCTTTTCAGAAAAATAAGTAGGTGGGACATTGCTTGGTTGTTTGGAATGTTTCAAGGTATGTTTTAATTTTACCGCCAGAGACCGTGCACTTTGGACTAAAGTTGATGGGGCATAGCGGGAAGTTGGTGGAGCAGTGGCCCCAAAATTTGAATAGGGAACTCTGACCGTGATGGGAAGGCATCATGCCGCCCTCGCAATAAATTTTGCCGCACTCGAAAGGCATCATGCCGTCCTCAGAAGGCATCTTTCTGCCCTCACACTGCATTATGCCATGCCCTCAGAAAGCATCACAATTCATGACACCCTCGGAAGACATCTTACCGCTTTCAGAACGCATTTCGCCACACTCAGAGCGCATTACAGGGTGTCCCGAAATTGATTAGCCCTTGGTCATTGGATCGTATTTCTCCTGTACTCCAGAGGAATCAGTACGAGTAAATCATGACCTTGCCTCAGGGCATCCTTACCGGCCAGCTGATCAAGTGACCCAGCCGATTCACCTAAATTCAGCCGCGATTGATGGGTCAGGGGTCAATTTCTGAGGAGTACCATCTGTGCGCGGAGCCAATGTCCAGAAGTTAAGAAAATCATACTTTGTTGACGCGCCCAGTGACGGCGCGACCATAGGGGCAGGGGTGGCAGACTGCCACCCCTGCCGTGACACAGGGATGGCATTGCCACCCCTAAAAT
>VOPJ01011666.1:0-2500 GCA_014673585.1 Semibalanus balanoides
CAGCGGTCAAGGTTGGCAACATACATTTCTATTGTAATGACGTCACGTGAAGTGCTACTGTAGGCATATACGAAATACAAAGGAATCAAAGACTTTGACATCACTTTGACGTCACAAGCAAGGCGAGTCTATCTTATGTGACTACTTTCGAATCTGATTGGCTGAGCAATTTGATTATTTCGTTTGACGTTAGAACCCCTGCGCAGAGAGTACGTATAAAGTTTTGATATATTAATAATGTACGTCCTTCTGACCTGAATCGGCGCGATGCTTGGCTATTTTTGACAATATGAAAAGAATCTGTATTTCAAAATATAATTGGATCGTGTTCGAAAAAAAAATGCAAAGTGAACTATTTCCTTTAAGTAGCTTCCGTTACATTTATTGTAAAGTAACGGAGTAGCGAGTAACGGAACTACTTTTATGAGTCACGGATTTACAAGGAAAGAAACTTTATTGTTTAGTAACGATGCCCACCGCTGGAAATTACACACCAGAAATAATTTAACTAGTCTATCCAGTCCCCTCTCCCTTCCAAAGCGAGCGCTAATTTCCTCTTCTAAGTACCACAAATACGTCAGTCCTCACTTATCATTAAAGCCCAACTCGGCCAGAATTTCCGCCGGCCTCCGTCGGCACTCGGTATCACAGCAGGCCGCTCCAACCACCAACCCCAGCTCGTCGAGAACCCTCCCATTATTCTGCCCCCACCCCCACCCCCCACCGGCCGTCGGCTGCGGCGCGACGCGTCCCCGGCGTCCAATAACCGGTCAGTGGCGGGGCGACACTAATCCGAGCGCTGTCCTAATGGGCGGCCGACAATTCTGCGAACCCGCCGCCGCCGTTCGCCGCTGATGCGGTGATTTCAGCCGCCTGCTCCGCCCACCGACATCCATTACTACCTATGGATGTCAGTGGCTCCGCCGCCCAGAGAAAGTGAAGCGGCGGTATTCGAATGATCAGGGAGCGGCCAGGTGGAGCTCGGTGGCCGCAGCCCAGAGACGCAGAGGCCGCGGCAGAGCGAGAGCGAGAGCGAGAGCGAGAGCGAGAGCGAGAGCGAGAGCGAGAGCGAGAGCGAGGCGAGAGCAGAGCAGCGAGACGAGAGCGAGAAGCAAGAGCGAGAGCGAGAGCCGGAAGAGCAAAGGCAGAGCGAGCGCGAGATTGCGAAGGAGCGAGAGCGAGGAGCGAGCGCGAGAGCGAGAAGCGAAGCGAGATGCGAAGCGAGAGCGAGAGCGAGGTATGCGCGAGGAGGCGAGAGCAGAGGCGCAGAGCGGGAGAGCGAGAGCGTAGAAGAGAGAGAGAGAAGAGAGGAGAGAGAGAGAGAGAGAGAGAGAGAGAGAGAGAGAGAGAGCTGTTGACCAGCCTGGCCGGCGATCTGGCTGTTGATCGTTCATTGACACATGGCTGCTGTTCAGTGCCGCTGGTAGGATAGCCAGCAGACGGCACATAAACCAGCAGAGGACCGCCGTCAGCCCGCACCACACAGCCACACGTACCTCCTCCATAAAGCAGCAGAGGACCGCCGTCAGCCGTGCGGCAACCCCGCACCACACAGCCACACGTACCTCCTCCAGTCGACTCTGTCCAACTGACAGGGTAGAAGTATGCACTGACGCCTTTCCCAGGTCCCGTGACACCCGGCCTACCAGGACAGTGGACTAGCTGAGTTACTGTCGGCCGCCGCAGCTGCCGTTACGATGTGTGGGTGTATATACTGAGCAGAGCAGCGGAAATGGCAGGTCAGCTGAACTTGGTCGGCCGCCGACAGCTGCCGTACGATGTGTGGATGTAATATAACTGAAGCGCAGCAGCGAAATGGCAGGTCAGCTGAGTTACTGTCGCCGCCGCAGCTGCCGTTACGAGTGTTTGGTGAGTTTATACTGAGCAGAGCAAGCGGAAATGGCAGGTCAGCTGACTGTGCGGCCGCCGCAGCTGCACGTTACGATTGTGTGGGTGGTAGTATACTGACTAGAGGGCAGTCGGGAAATGGCAGGTGCAGGCTGAATTCTCGTCGGCCCGCCGCAGCTGCCGTTACAATGTGTGGTGTATTATACTGAGCAGAGCAGGCGGAAATGGCAGTACAGCTGAACCATTGTTCGGCCGGCCGCAGCTGCCGTTACGATGTGTGGTGGTGTATTCTGAGCAGAGCAGCGCGAAGGCAGGTGCACTGAACTGTCGGCCGCCGCAGACTGCCGTACGATGTGTGGGGTATATAGCTGAGCCAGAGCAGCGGAAATGGCAGGTCAGCTGAACTTTCCGGCCGACGCAGCTGCCGTTACGATGTGTGGTATATACTGAGCAGAGCCAGCGGAAATTGGCAGGTCAGCTGATATACTGTCGGCCGCCGCAGCTGCCGTTACGATGTGTGGGTGTACTAGTACTAGAGCAGACAGCGGACAATGGCAGGTCAGCTGAACTGTCGGCCGCCACTAGCTGCCTATACGTGTGTGGGTGTATATACTGTGAGCAGAGCAGCGGGAAATGCAGTGCAGCATGATCT
>VOPJ01011666.1:7500-21122 GCA_014673585.1 Semibalanus balanoides
CTCCTGGTGTGGTGGTGCTGCACCTGCCATGTGTGCCAGGCGGCGCGTCTCACCTGTGTCGCTCCTGGTAGCCCTGCTGCAGCTGGCGCCACTGGTCGCGCAGTTTGTCGGCGGCCCGCTGCGCCATCTGCCGCTGCACTGCGTCAGCGGAGGTCAGCGAGCCCAGGTCAGTCAGCTGCTCATCCACACGAGGCTCCAGCGCGTCCATGGCCGCCCGGATACTCTGCCGACGGACAGAGCGGCGTCAACCGTCAGCGGCCACCGGCCTACACCGGCCCGACCGTCAGCGGCCTACACCGGCCCGACCGTCAGCAGCCGCCGGCCTACACCGGCCCGACCATCAGCAGCCTACACCGGCCCGACCGTCACCGGCCTACACCGGCCCGACCATCAGCAGCCTACACCGGCCCGACCGTCAGCAGCCTACACCGGCCCGACCGTCAGCAGCCTACACCGGCCGACCGTCAGCAGCCACGGCCACAATTCCGCCGACGTAGCGGCCTACACCGGCATACCCGGCCCGACGTCAGCAGCCTACACCGGCCCGACGTCCACAGCCTACACCGGCCCGAGCCGTCACCTGGCCCTACACCGGCCTACCCGGCCCGCCCGTCAGCAGCCTACACCGGTCCGACCCGTCACGGCCTACACGGCCTACCACCGGCCCGACCGTCAAGCAGCCTAAACCGGCCCCGAACCGTCAGCGGCCTACACGGCCCGACTGTCAGCCAGCCTACACCGGCCTATCACCGGCCCGACCGTCAGCAGCCTCCACCCGGCCCGACCGTCGCGGCTACCCACCGCCACACCGGCCCGACCGTCAGAGCCTACACGCGGCCTACACCGGCCCGTACCGTCAGCCAGCCTACACCGGCCCGACCGTCAAGCGGCCTCACCGGCTAGCACCGGCCGACCGTCAGCAGCTAACCGGCACAACCGTCCGCGCCTATCACGGCCTACACCGGCCCGACCAGTCAGCACCTACACCGGCCCGACCGTCAGCAGCCTACACCGGCCCGACCGTCACCGGCCTACACCGGCCCGACCGTCAGCGGCCTACACCGGCCCGACCGTCAGCATCCTACACCGGCCCGACCGTCAGCAGCCGCAGCCACCACTGACAGTGTCAGAGCGGATGTGACGCCTCCGAGCGACCATCATGTGCCTCATCGCTGGCAAACGGTGAGCGGTGGGGTGATGAACGTTACCTGGGAGATTCGCAGGACACACTCTGAGACACACTGCACACTCCTTCAATCAAAGTCCAGCTCAGCGTGATGTGACAACAGAGGTGCTGAAGCGAGCGAGACAGTAATTCATGTGACTTGACCAAGATAGCATCGCCCATGACTGAGAGAAGACTATGGCCGGTCTGCTGAGATCCGACCCGCACCCTGCCTATCGCCCATCCGTCTCACCTTGAGAGCCTCTTCTCTAGCGTTGAACCGTTCGTATTGTCGGACACCGATGGGCGCCGAGGCGAGCTGGCGCTGCACAGTAGACACCGCCTCCCGAACAGCAGCCACCCGGGCCGCGAACGCCGCCGCAGCAGACGGCGCCGCCTGGTGGTCAGACGGCGACAGGCAGACGTCAGTACCGCTCAGTGGTCCGTCCGCACGGTGGTCAGTACCGCTCAGTCCGCACGGTGGCAGCAGCATACACAGAGATGACGTATTGGGTTATGTCACGCTTCAAGATCCACTGATATCAATAATTCACTGTTGCATTTGTTTTGAGACCTGTTGGGACGATGGATTGTAGATTATTGATGTGGAGCTGGTGTCAGTGGATTATGTACGCCTCATATGTGCTGCACACCGCACACCGCACACCACACTGGTTATAAGCGTAGAGCTTTTGCGCCAATCCTCGGAACATTTGTGATCGTCTTTATATGCAATATTGAATCAAATGTAACCAACAACAACAACCACTGGACGAATCTACGGGAACCACTGGACGAATCTACGGGAAAGACCAGCTACACCACGAGCCTGTCCGTCCAACAATTGACAATTGAATCAAAGGTCAAGATTCAAATCGCAATTACATAATGATGCCGAGACTATTATTTAACATCACTACCAACTAAATAGAAATAATACGCAGCTCCACGGTCGTATACATAACATAAATGAGTGCAGAACACCATGACAATCAATGCTAGGCACTCAGTCAGGTAAGTGACGGCAGCTCTGCTGGAGCCTGGGAGCGTCATGTGCCTCATGTAGGAGGCAACAGCCCCCCCCTGCCTTTTAAAGGAGACACAGTCCACAATGGCAAAATAGCTGCCGACATCGGTGATTCTGACAATTGACACATTTCATTGTTTGATTACAGTTCCGTGAGTGTGCTGTCAAAATCACCGGACACCACGGGGCATGCCACGACGCCGCTGACATCGGCATCATACTCTGGGAGAGCAATCCACAGATCGCCGCTGACATCGGCATCATACATCGGCATCATACTCTGGGAGAGCAATCCACAGATCGCCGCTGACATCGGCATCATACTCTGGGCGAGCAATCCACAGATCGCCGCTGACATCGGCGTCCCCCGGCATCGGCTCTGTGCGGTGTGCGGTGTGCGGTGTGCAGTGTGCAGTGTGCGGTGTGCGGTGTGCGGTGTGCGGTGTGCGGTATGTGGTATATAATGCGCAGTGTGCGTTGTGCGGTATGTGGTATATAATGTGCAGTGTGCGGTGTGCGGTGTGCGGTGTGCGGTGTGCGGTGAGCGGTGTGCGGTGTGCGGTGTGCGGTGTGCGGTGTACGGTGTGCGGTGTGCGGCATGTGGTATATAATTACATGTGCGTGTGGGTATTGGGTTATAATTGCAGTGTGCGGTGTGTGGTGTGCGGTGTGCGGTGAGCGGTGTGCGGTGTGCGGTGTGCGGTATGTGGTATATAATGTACAGTGTGCGGTGTATGGTGTGCGGTGTGTGGTGTGCGGTGTGCGGTGTACTCTGTGCTCTGTGTGGTGTACTCTGTGCCTCTGTGTGGTGTAACTGTACAGTGGTGGCGGTGACTCTGTGCTCGTGTGGTGTACTCTGTACAGTGTGCGTGTACTCTGTGTGGTGTACTCTGTGTCTGTGTTGGTGGTAATCTGTACAGTGGTGGCGGGTGTACTCTGTGCTCTGTGTGGTGACTCTGTGCTCTGTGTGGTGTACTCTGTACAGTGTGCGGTGTACTCTGGTGGCTCTGTGTGGTGTACTCTGTGCTCTGTGTGGTGTACTCTGTGCTCTGTGTGGTGTAAATCTGTACAGTGTGCGGTGTACTCTGTGCTCTGTGCGGTGTACTCTGTACACGTGTGCGGTGTACTCTGTTGCTCTGTGTGGTGTAATTCTGTACAGTGTGGGCGGTGACTCTGTGCTCTGTGTGGTGTACTCTGTGCTCTGTGTGGTGTAATCTGTAAAACAGTGTGCGGTGTACTCTGTGCTCTGTGTGGTGTATCTCTGTGGCTCTGTGTGTGTAATCTGTACAGTGTGCGGTGTACTCTGTGTGGTGTACCCTGTGCACTGTGTGCGGTGTACCCTGTACACTGTGTACCCTGTGCGGCACCGAGTGTTGAGTTATCTCGTGTCTGCCGTATGTAGTAACCTGCCTGCACCTCCCATCTGAGACTCACTGACGCCTTGATTCGTCCTGTCAGTTGTCGGCATGTGACCTTTGTTGTCGGCCCGCCCTTAAACCCCAGTCATCATCATCATCATCAGTTGTCGGCCGCTGCCGTTCCGTGACGTCTGCTGCCTGTGTTGTGTTGCAGGCTAAACGGGCTCGTGCCGGCCGTTTGGAGGGCGGTGCGGACGGCTGTCCGACCCCGTGACAGACGGAGAGCAGATGACAGCTGGGCTGACAGCTAGGCTGACAGCTAACAAAGCTGGGTATCCCAGCATTGGCTGCTGCTGATGGCATCAGAGCACAACATGGCGCCGCCGACATGGACCGCGGCCGCCGCACGCTTTCAGACGACTACAAGGCGCCCGGAGGCTGGCGATGACCTTTGACCGGTCAGGTCGCCGGCTGTGGCCCTCCGACCCGCCCGCAGGCGTGGCGCCGGCCGCCCGCAGTGAAGAGGTACTCAGTGTCAGTATTTGGCCGGCGTTGTATCGGCCGGGCGCAGGGTAGCGGACTGCGGCTGGTGTTACGTTGTTGCTGATGCGGCCGAGTGGCGCCGTCGCCGGCATGTTCAGAGGGACGTCCGGGCTGTGTGGGCACCGGAAGAGCTGCAATCGAGAGCTGATGGTCGACTGCCGGCCGAGCGGAATCGGCCAGCGTCAGAGTGTTGGCGGCCAACGCCAAAGTGGCCGCCACGTGATGTGTGCCGCCGCGCCGGCTCGCGGCTCGCTCCCTGGCTCGCTCTGGCGATCGGCTACGTCGCGGTGGCCGGCTGAGACTCCCACCGCTTAGTTTGAGGGCAACGAAGATCAGACCACCGAGAAGAGCAAGCCCATAGGTCGGTCTGCCGTTCTCGTGTGGCCTCTGAGTATATGTGTGTATGTGTGTTTGTGCGTGTGTGTGATCTGCTACTGTGTGGCAGACAGGCTGCTGACACGGGTATGGCCGAGATAGCTAGCCAAAGGTAGTGTGTCTAGTCGTATAGGGACTAGGGAGATTCGCTTTGCCTCGCAGCGGAAGTGGCTTTCTGCGGTGTCCAATGGTGTGGCGCGTTGTCGGTTAGATTGTGACCAGGCATCGTGGCGAGTTCGCACTACAGTTGTTGATGATTTGTAAGACGGGACCCATTTAGTTCTTCACTAATGCAATGGCCAGAATTACAAGAATTGTATTTCCCTCGCGCGAGGGTTGCGCGGCTAAGGAGCTTATCAGTGCGTATTTTCTGTTCGACATCGATCAACGACCGATTGCAGATGTATCGCAGATCTTTTCTCACGATGGTTGACAATACTTTGGCAATACTTTGATACAACGTTCTACTTAACCATCCTGCGGCCGGAGCCGAGGTTTTGTTGCTGCCATTGAGGGCAGATGTTCGATGTTCATACCTGGTGCAACGGCAGGCCACAACTCATCACAACGATCAGAACAGTACTTGTCTTGCATTGAAACCTTCGTCGTGTCACTCATGTCCTCTAGTATACCCGTGATATGTTTGATGTAGCCTGGCATGTCCCCTACCAGTCCCAATTCGCTCACTGTGTCAGTGCCGTTACCGCCGCCTTGGTAATGTCTTACCAACTGGGCTGAGAGTAGGTCGTAGCAGTATTGCGATAAATCGTTTGAAATAGTGAAAGGCGCAAAGTGATCGCCTGAACGCTGGGCATCAAAGCCGGAGTTGGTTATTCGGTGGAGAGTATATTTGCATGTTGTACAAGACTAGACACGCTACCTGCATTCGTCTGCGCCAAGTGCTGGGCGTGTGTGACCCGCAAAGCTAATAACAGTGCTACCTTGCTCGCTGAAATAAATTCACTATACGAATACTAGGCGCTGTGTGTGGCCCTTGCACTGTTTTCCGAACAGAGTTATCTACTACAGCTAACGTCGGCTCCGGGTCGCCCTCTAGTATCCACCAAGGAGGATGGCGACCAAGTACTCGAGTGGTGAGCGTTGAACGTGATATCAGGTGCTGCGTTGTGTCGCCGTATGTGTGGGCACCGATACACTCGATATGTGCGACAACGCTGTTAAACGGCGCCGACGCTTCAGGCCCGCACAGGGCTCACCACGTGAATTTTCCGCGTCCACGCAGCTTGAAAAGAAGACGGTGCTGTAAGTGAACTGGGTATCTATTTACACATTGCATGTCCGTGCCACCCGTGATGTACACAGTAAACACCAATCCAGCCCTGACAGGGGTGTGATGTTCAACAGTTGGTATCGACGACTCAAAATCAGTCCAGGTCAGGGGACGGATCGAACACGGGATACCAAGTAATTATCGTACTGCAAACGCCGTGAACACGTTGAACGCATTGCTCCGTGTCGGTTCATGACAGAACCATGGGTTAAAATAAGCGAGTGAATGGCGATTGGGTTAAAATGAGAGTTAAAACAATGGGCGAAATACATTACGTTAGCATACCTACACACGTCAGCCCTTATAATAATGGAACGAGTCTCTCAGGGATACAACACTGCGTGAGCCTCTCAGGCTTGAACAGAAGTGCACAACCTAAAAAAGCGGTGGCAAGAACAATACAGCAAAGTAGGACACTTAAAAACTAGAACAAAGCGTGTGCCGCCCCATCAACATGTGCCCAGTCTGACCGCCATATTCCCTCGCCAACCAGCAGTATAAAGCCACTGCCCCAGGTCGGCCTGAACAACCGAGACAGCTTGTTTGACTTGGTCACTCAAAGACAGCTCAAACATTAATAAACAGGTGATAGCGAAGCGTAACACTAATACATAATCATTAGTCATACTTATCATAACGTTGATCAGTGATATCAGTGATATGATCGAAGTGATTGCCGAATCACATGCAGTCACCATTGGAAAACATTAATAATCACGAATAATAGTAAATGAAATCAGGGGCGTTGCCACAACATTTTAGTGGGGGCCAGCCAGGTATTGTGGGGGGGGCAGCCAGACCAAGGTGTTTGCCTACCTCCCCATCACTCCCATTTAGGCTAATGCTAAAATCCTGCTAATCTGGGGAGGACCGGAGCGAGGCCAGAGCAATCCTGATTCCTGGGGGACAGGCCCCTGCCCCCCTTCGTTGGCGACGCCCCCGACTGCGATGAAGTAATTGACAAGCGTCACAAATCTGGTAACTAATATAGCTGTTGGCATGTCATATAAATGCGTTATCCTTAGAGCTGGGCAGCGAGCGATACGGCCTTGGACATACCCCTCCCGCCACCTTCTGAGGGTTCCCGCCATGCCAACTCTGACTGATGATCAGCAGTTTGTGGTACATGATATAGTGCGTTTTCCAAGAGCGTAGATGACCATATATGTACAACATATGTGCAAAACTTATCGTAGATGATCCCGTTCCAGCAAGCCACAAGAGGATGCCAGCGTCTTCGGGTGGATATTGATGCTGGGCATTATAGCCACGTCGCAAAAATAGATCGCCCTCAGGCGTAAATACATGCATACATATTACATACACGGCATGCTCCAAATAGCCTTGGCAGCGGTGCAGTGACAGGACCGGCCGACAACAAATCAGTGGTATCTCTCGCGATCAGCGCCAGAGGCGGTGGTGCCTCCGTCCAATGCAGCCGTGTCGGCGTTATCGCTAGTGACGGTGTGGGGCCCGTGTTGCAGCGTCAGCGTCTGTGCCAGTGATGAAGAAGCGCTATGTGCCGATGTACTGGGTGTGATTCACGAATCATCGGGTGGTGCATGGTTTGCGACAGGATTGAGACCTTGGTACGGATTGAACGGCAGAAAAAGGTGGTGGACTTTTTGCGTATTGCGATGGGGAGCGAGATCCAAAGTCCCGAAAGGCATAGTTTATGTGCTAAATCTAGCTTGTGAAAACGGGCTCAATCGGAGAGTGTGTTCCGACTTTGTGCCCATCTGTGAGTGTATACAATTACTCTTAGTATCAATACAGCAGAAAACAGTTATCGTGCTTGCAAGAGTTACAAGAGTCTATTGCTTAGTTTTACGGACAGATCTCAGGACGAAAATGTGTCAAGTATTGCGCTCCGAATTGGTGTTATGATGAGTGTTCGTTTGCAGTCGATGGCCCCTTTGCCCCACCTCTCTCCCTCCATGGTCTAGCTCCTACCCTTGTGAACGGAGGTGCAGGACGCATTGGGGGTCCCATGTGGCTCTCAAATGGTGACTATAATCGTCAATGCCTCGCTCTTGCAATTTGCGCTCGAGTTGACGCGGAACGGTTTGTCGCTCGACCATTCACAGCGGCTTCGCTCGTGTGGGCGGTGAGGTGTCTCTTCTCGTCCATGAGAGTATGGGAAAGTGTGCGTCATGCGAGTTACCAGGCGCAGTGTGGCTGCCAATCCGAGGCTGTTCTTTTCGTTCGTGCCGAGCGTCGGGTGCACGGAGCAAAGGGCATAGTGCCATGCCGCCGGATCACTGATTCTGTCACTCGAACGGACACGTGTGTTCCATCTAATTCGATTGTCCAGCAATGAACGCAGTTCGACGCGAGCAGACGCAGGCCACTTGCTTGCGCCACACTTGGGGAAAAAATTCACACGTCACTCCTAGAGCAAGATAATGTAATCCTATGCGTTAGTCTTAGTGAACGGTAGCATCCATCAGGCACGTAGCCAGGAATTTCGTCCGGGGGGCGATCGAAAGAGGCCAATATGTCCCGAGTGCTTGGAATATTGGGCCCGCTCCTTCTATGCCTCGATGGAGGCATAGGTGTTAAAGTCAAATATGATAGATAGGGACACGCTTGTACCACGAGTAAGAAGAGGAATGCAGTATTGATCCATTGGGCTCGAATTAACTCTCCAACTTTAGGAGCGGCGTTAAAAAAACTACATTATGAACTTGTCGAGTCAGTCAGGGCCGTTTCAGCCCAATCGTTTTAGGTGAACGGCGGCCTTGCACTTTGCGATAGCGAAGAAAATATTTCCGCTCATTCGGTACGCACCAGGTGTATGTGTGTCGACTTTCAGACTGGCAGTCGTCACGTACGCCCGGGGTAGAGCACGAGAGATGAGGCCTCAATGGGAAGTCGGCTCGGTGGTGGCCATAGGGACAAAATTAGATCATCGACGGTGCTCTCAGGTTCCATCATTCGCAGGCTACACTTACGATGACACGAGTCATACGGGCGCGGCTGCATACACATTCAACGGTTGGTGACGGCGTGACAGCCGAAATTTCGTCACAAGCTCTGAGGGGACACCGATTTTCCAGATCCAATCACGGTGCAGCTGCTTCCACATCGTCCAACTGAATGGCGCGAATCAGAACCTATCAGAGGTAGGTGGTTTTCTTCCCACGTTTCCCCGACCTAGTGATGTCTTACCTGTCAGCAGTCCGCCGACGATGGCGATTCCGAGCGTGATGATCAGAGCCAGAATCTGCATTCCGCCCTGGGCCCCGGCCGAGCGACCAGCCACCACCCCCTGGTCTCCTCCGCCGAGAAACCTGAGCCGTGACGTTCGACGTCGACTCAAGGGCCGGGAAGATCACGTACAGGCTGCCGGGAAGACAGGGAAGATCACGTACAGACTGCCGGGAAGACAGAGAAGATCACAAGAACTGTTGGGTTGACAGGGAAGATCACAGAGTATCGGGAAAACAGCATTGTCGAATAGCGATACAGTATAAATAATAAAACACATAGTATTCTGGTTTCTAGGTTAGGGATTAAGGTTGGAGATAGACAAAAATAAAAAATAGAATGAACAATGCAAGTACCAGGGCTGGTAAAAAGTGAAATCATGATAAATAAAGCGGGCGCCAGAAAATAACCTTTCAAGTGTGCTCCGGGGCCGAAAAGGCCATTCTGCACTAAAGCTTTTTACTTTTGGCACAAAAGCTTCTTACCCCTGGACAGATCGGAGGGGCCCCTTGGCAGGTCGTAGGGTTCTGGCTAGACCGAAACGGCCCCTGGGCGAGTGAAAGGTGCCCTAAACATGCCTAATGGGCCCCTAGCCAGCACAGAGGGGCCCCTCAGGCCACGGGGCTGCACTTTATTTCGGCCAGATTAGGTCCGGCGCCACCGAAACCGTTTTCATCAGCTCTGGTCTTCCAGTTGGTCCCGTACCTGTCTGTGTACTGTTCCAGCGAGGCCATAGCCGCCATGATGGCTCCGACGATGCCGGCCAGTACGCCTGGCATGCCGTGCAGATTGTGCACGCCGCAGGTATCGTGTATACGACATCGCTGGTCCAGGGCCGGCTGGAGGCACATACCATACATATACATGGTGAGTGTCATAGAACACACAAACATGGTCACACAACACATAGGCATACATGGCACAGACACACAAACATGGTCACACAAGTGACACAACACAGACACACAAACATGGTCACACAAGTGACACAACACAGACACAGTGAAGTCAAGGCATGGCCAGGCGACACAATTGTTGCTGCTGGTCCCATTTGGCATGGAAGGTACCAATATGCATTGCGAACGCACTGTCCCTCCCAGCACGTCACTGGCTAAACCGCCGAGACGGAGAGACGCAAACGCATCGAGTACCTCATGAATCACGGGCGCCGATGTCCTCGTGGATATGCCGATGAGCGCCAGAGGGACATAAAAACATTACCGTCGTCCTTCGCTGACCAATGCGAGGACTCCTAAGCCCAATGCCTGTCTGAAATCTGAATCCATTGCACGCCTACCTCTGCTAGTTGACTGAATGACAAACAGATCACCTTCAGACGATCCAGACGATGACAATCCGTTCACCCATGGGTGATGGGTCTCAAGAGCGGGCGCTGAGCTCATGCATGTTAAACGTTATCCTATTATATATCCTGTTATACGCATATGGCTACCGTACTTCGAGAACTCGTAGTAGTAATCCTGGCAAATACAGTTCACTTGCCCTATCAAAAGTAAGAAAGTTAGGTTCCAATCATAAGTATTAAATGTGTATGATACGTGATACAATGATGATTGCCTCAGTCATTGGTACAGTACGTTTGCATATGACACACTTGCTATTGCTGTTGGAATCGTTAATTTACAATCCAGGTAACGGTTATCAAAACGTTTATTTTATACAACCAATGCCACTTCTCCCACCGAATCGTTAATTTGACATTATAATATATAAGAAACGATCTTATCGTCTCCAGAAATTGGTCGAAAAGATATGCGTCAAAACAAAAACATATGCGTCAAAATTTCAAACTTGAATAATAATGCGTTCCATTGACTCGTGCAGTCGGTATAACTTCTCTACCCACCAGCCCTCGCCAACCACCTACAGTCCCCTTCCCTCTCCACCCTCCTTCAGACCCCTCCCACGCCACCCTCCTCCGCTCCCCTCCCACGCCACCCTCCTTCAATCCCCTCTCTCGCCACCCTCCTTCAGTCCCCTCCCTCGCCACCCTCCTACAGTCCCCCTCCCTCGCCACCCTCCTTCAGTCCCCTCTCTCGCCACCCTCCTTCAGTCCCCTCAACCTTCGCACTCTCCCTATAGTCCCCACTCCCGCATCGCCACCCTCCTTCAGTTCCCTCCTGCCACCGCTCCTTCAGTCACCCCTCCCTCGGCACCCTCCTTCAGTCCTCCCGTCTGGCCACCGCGCATCACTTTCAGTCCTCCCGCCAAGCCTCCTTCAGTCCTCCCTCGCCACCCCTTATCCAGTCCGCCTCGCTCGCCACCCCCTCTCCATTCAGTCCCCTTCCGATCTGCAGCCTCCTTCAGGTCCTCCTCGCCACACCGCATCCTTGCAGTCCCCTCTCCCCTCGGCCACCTCCTAACAGATCCCCTCCCTACGCACCCTACCTTCAGTCCCTTCAGGGCCACCGGTCCTATAGTCCCCTCCTCACCACACCTCCTTCAGTGCACCCGCTCACCCTCGCCACCCTCCACTCTCAGTCCCCTCCACTGCAGCCACACGAGTGCCATGGCTATCCGCTTCCTTCAGTCCTCCCTTCGGCTCCACCCTCACTATCAGTCCCTCACTCGCCACCGCTCCTATCAGTCCCCTCCTCACCAACCCTCCCTTCCAGTCCCCTCCCTCGGCCACCTCTCCTCCAGTCGCCCTCCTCGCCACCCTCCTTCAGTCCCTCCTCATCGCCAACCCTCCTTCAGTCCCCTCTCGCCACCCTCCTTCAGTCCCCTCTCTCGCCACCCTCCTATAGTCCCCTCCCTCACCACTCTCCTTCAGTCCCCTCCCTCGCCACCCTCCTCCAGTCCCCTCCCTCGCCACCCTCCTTCAGTCCCCTCCCTCGCCACCCTCCTTCAGTCCCCTCTCTCGCCACCCTCATTCAGTCCCCTCCTCGCCACCTCTCCTTCAGTCCCCTCCACTGCGCCGCCCTCCTCCAGTCCCCTCCCTCGCCACCCTCCTTCATCCCGTCGCTCTAGCACCCTACTCTATAGTCCCCCGCTCACCACCCTCCTTGCAGTCTCCCTCGCCACCCTCCTTCAGTCCGTCCTCGGCTCAACCCTTCCTCCAGTCCCCTCCCTCGCCACCCTCCTTCAGTCCCCCTCTCTTCGCCACTCATGCCTCAGTCCCCTCCCTAGCCACCCTCCTTCAGTTCCCTCCCTCACCCACCCTCTTTCAGTCCCATCCCTTACCCACCCTCTTTCAGTCACCCTCCCTCACCAACCCTCCTTCAGTCCCCTCCCTCGCCACCCTCCTCCACAAGTCCCCCTCCGTGCGCCACCCTCCTACAGAGTGCCCCGCTCCTCGCCACCCTCCTACAGTCCCCTCTCCCTCGCCACCTCCTCTCAGTCCCCTCCCTCCCACCCTCCTTCGTCCCCTCTCTCGCCAACCCTCCCTACAGTCCCTGCCCTCGCCCACCCTCGCTAACAGTCCCCCTGCACTCGCCACCTCCCTACAGTCCCTCCCTCGCCACCCTCGACCTTATAGTCCCCTCCCCACCAAAGCCCTCCTTCAGTCCCTCCTTGCGCCTCCCTCCTTCAGTCCCCCCTCCCTCGTGTCAACCCTCCCTCGCTCCCCTCTCTCGCCACCCTCCTATGTCCCCCTCCCTGCCACCCCTCGCTCCAGTCCCCTCGCTCTCGCCACCCTCCTTAGTCCCCTCCCACGCCACCCTCCTTCAGTCCCCTCCCTCGCCACCCTCCTTCAGTCCCCTCCCTCGCCACTCTCCTATAGTCCCCTCCCTCGCCACCCTCCTTCAGTCCCCTCCCTCGCCACCCTCCTTCAGTCCCCTCCTCGGCAACTCTCTTCAGTCTCCTTCTCTCGCCATACACTCCTTCAGTCCCCTCTCCTCGCCACCCTACCTACAGTCCCCTCCTTCGCACCCTCCTACATCCCCCTCGCCTCGCCACCCTCCTACAGTCCTCCCTTGCCACCCTCTCTCCAGTCCGCCTCCCTCGCCACCCTCCTTTCAGGCTCCCCTCTCTCGCCACCCTCCTACAGTCCCACTCCTCGCCACCCTCTACACGTCCCCCTCCCCTCCGAGCCACCCTCCTACAGTCCCCCTCCCTCGCCACCCTCCTCCGCTCCTCTCACCATGATGATGCTGAAGCCGATGACGGAGAGGACGCCGGCCACGGAGCCGATCAGCAGGGCGCCGTACGGCTGCACCATCATGTCGGCGGCCGTGCCTACCGCCACGCCGCCGGCCAGAGTGGCGTTCTGGATGTGCTCCTGTGAACGCAGAACAGAAAGAGAGATTATCACTTGGCAGAACACTTATTTCTCTAAGCGGCATAAATACACTGCATGTGATTAACTTTTCACTGTACACACTAATAGCACATTATGGACATATACTTCGTCAATCTTCGGCAATAATGTATTATTGTCCTCTGAAGTTTTCCCTCTGGTATGCATAAGCCGTTATAATGACTACAATACGATTACATTTGACAAAGGGCGCCAAACTATATACTACGCAGTACGTACGTCGTACATATCTGTATGGTCTGCTGATTGGCGGACGTGCGTGGCATCATTTTTGCGCCCTACTACGCACCAACTACTAACCACGTAGCAGGGCGTGGTAGGCGTGTGTTGGACTATAAATTCGTTACCAGACACTAGATACCATCGAAGGCAGC
>VOPJ01011667.1:0-26683 GCA_014673585.1 Semibalanus balanoides
CTTTAACATATCAAATTTTACTTTGAGTGGACAGTGTCCCTTTAAACGTGATCCACTGTCACAGGTCTGCGCGTGGCTCGAGAGCTCGAACCTTTCGCAGAGCATTGAGTCTAATTGTAAGATTTGCAAAAGGTTTGTAGATTTCGTGTGCCGATAATTGGCCTGATCACTGTGTCCTGATTGGCTTCGTTGCTGACTGAGAGATTGTGAAGTTTCTAACTGCGCTGCTATGGTAACGAGCATACCTATCGGTGCAAGGAAATATAATGCTGTTAAGCCGAATGGGGTGGGAAATGCGCCAGCAAGAGTAATTTCTGGTCATTAAAAGCTGTTTATAGAGCATGCTTGATTGATAGAATGCGTCTGTGTGGGACTTCTCTGTGCGTACCACCTTATATCGCTGATGATGATATAATTTAGGATATTGACTGTGTACTATCCCTGAATCATTCCGTGTGTGTGCTGCGAATACACCTGGTACATTTTCACTGGGAAGGTAGATCAATCACATCGGATGCCACCAAATCCGACATAGATCGATTTACCCCTCTGGCGTATTCCCGTGCCGCTTCTGCCACGACTATGATATGATCAGCGTGCGCTGAAGTTCTCCCTGGGGGCGGGACGACTGTTGCCGCTCCGTGCCAATCCTGGCGCGGGGGAGGAACTAGTGGCAGTCTCCTCAGTAGGCGGGGAAGCCACAGGTGCGGCTGCTGTGACATTTCCACGAGACATGTCGTGTGACGTGGCTTTGTGCCGGAGGTGTATTGAGGGGGTGATGGCTGCACGTAATGTTACTTGTATGGAAGGAGCTGTGCCCACCGAAGTTATCAACTTGATTTGTGGTTTCTCTCAGCATTTCCTTATCTTCATCGGAAACGTGTTAGAAATGAGAGCTGAGTGGGCTGAGGATATGTTCGACCCCGTTTTGTTGTACTCCACGCCAAGTGACTATGCCCGTTTATCTTACGAAATTATTTAATTCAATCGTGTGTTCTCGTAATCACTGCTTCGGTAAAGCTCCTTGGATTTACCCCCGGAATGCAATGAATTTGTCGCAGTTGGGTTGCTCAGCACGGATAAACCCAAAGTTGCGACAAGCCACTTGGCCTAGTTAATGTTTATTTAAAGAGATCTGATATCAAAGCAGTTGACTTAAGACGCTTTGATGTTCCTTTTGTTTTGTAAATGTTTCAACTACTGTCAAGTTAACATGTTATTGTCGGCACTCTTGCAATGTTCGTTTAAGTTGTGCCCTTCTCGGGGAGAGCGACGCTTTGATTGAAGTGTGCTTAGTTAGTACAGCGCAAGTTATCTTGATCTAAGGCATACAACTTACCGGAAAAATGTCGATCAATGCAGCATTTCTTACATAATATTGCTAATGCAGTTGTTTCATATTCAATATGACGAATCTTTAGCTCGTTGTTGCCGGTTTGAATTTCAGTACGAATTATCGTTTACAAATATGTTCTTTAAAAAAAACAGAATTCCGGATATGCACCTCAAAAACCACGTCTACGATGCGGGTTTTCTCGA
Source organism: Semibalanus balanoides (assembly GCA_014673585.1). Classification (NCBI taxonomy): domain Eukaryota; kingdom Metazoa; phylum Arthropoda; class Thecostraca; order Balanomorpha; family Balanidae; genus Semibalanus; species Semibalanus balanoides. The sequence goes on from VOPJ01011667.1 coordinate 1,540, forward strand.
CCTCATCAGTCTCGAACCGTCTCACTCTGTATACGTGCTCTCGCCGAATCGCAGACCACCTGGGTCAAGTGCTATCAAACATTGTGTAAACACCTCCCAGCCATCCCTGTTAAATTGCCTGCCTCTGGCACCGTTACCGGGTCACGTGTATATAACCTCTCCGGAACGACCGCAGTGTGGGCCGCCACCCAGCGAAGTGGCGCCGGTCGTCTGTACACCACTAACCACCAGCCTCGCATTGTTCCAGGGAACTGGCCCGTTTCATCAACCTGGGCCGACTGCACGCCAAGGTGGACAAGGTGGGCGGCGTAGTGGAGACCAACCGACCCGACTCGAAGAACTACCAGTACCAGAACACCATCAAGCAGGGGGACATCCTGTTGAACCGCATACAGAAGCTCTCCAGGGTGATCAACATCTAGTGCTGCCCGCCGCCCGGTGGAAAGACGGACTCGGCTGAGGCCGACCTGTGGGTCTGGCCAGTGGACCCTGCGTTTTGGTGGAGGCGTCGTGTGGACGCACGTGACGTGTGGACGGCGGTGGACGCGGCCGCAGTTTGGTGGCTGGCGTCGGCAGGGCGCGCCCCGGCCGTGCTGGGAGCGATGTCGGTGTCCGGCGCCACCCTGGCGCCATTGATTAGGTAAAGCTTGGATGTTTTCGTTCTCTGGCTAATAAAATACCTCCGTATGACGCCGGCGGCGCCTGTGTGTCGTCGTTGGGCGGCGGGCCAGGCCGCCCCCGCCCCCGCCCCCGCCCCCGCCCCCGCCCGAGTGTAAATCGGCAAGGACGGTGCGAGGTGGCGGAGCGGGGGGCGCCTACTCCGTCGATTGGTTCGCAGGGTATTGGTCTGTGAGCGCCGAGTTGGACCACCTCGCATGCGAGGTGGTCGTGAACGGATGAAGGAAGGGAGAATGGGAAGGGAGTGAACCGGACACGCGGACAGGCCAAAACAGCCGTGTCGTTGTTGGCGACCAAGAATATAAACGTATTGGTGATACGGTTGAGGGTCATAAGGTCAACAGCATGGCCAATCGGTCATGTGGAGCAACGGGTCATGAGGTTGCCCGTATGCAATGCTTATCAGCGCATCTCATGTCGCTCAAATGACTTGGTGAAGTCAATGCGAAGGCATGAAGGGTTCGGTTGTCAATTTTCGAGGTGACGTTTAACATAGGCCGCTTATAGGATATGTTAGGGTACAGCTGTCATCTTATCTGACATGAATAGACAAAGTTCCGAAATGAACAGCAGACAGAACCCTGGCAAAGAGCCGGGTTGCCGGGGTTTATTCAGTCGGGGTTCATTCGTACCCTTCAACTGTCCCATTCACGTTTTCGCAAGCAGTTTCCGCTCTGGACCTATTCGTTTTACCGCATCATTGATTCATTGTAGAGTTACAACTACGTCCAGTCACCCTACAGATTGCACGGCCATAACGTAGTTGTCGTGCACTCAATCTTGATGAGTCGTTGCTGAATCCGGCAGTAGTGCGACGTGTATAACTCGCGCTTTTATTCTGCCCAAGTCCCTTGGCTACTACATGCAAAAGCACCAGACTGTACACTTTGCCTAAGGCGTGAAGTTTCGACAGTTTCCATAAACAGTTATGTCGCATCAGACTGGTTACGACGCTGTCCTACTCCCGGGCTTCAAGCGGTGCTAGCAATGCGTACCTAGCACCTCGTGTTTCGCCATTTTATTTCCTCGGCTTCCGAATGTGGCGGCGGCGCTTCGTTTGTCATCTTATTCTGCATAACTGATTGCTCCGAGACGGGACAAACACCTGACGACGCTTGTGATGGAGGTAGATTTGCTGCAGTAGCGTCACCACCACTTCTCGTTATTATGCTGAGAGTTATGGTTACAGGGAAAGACTCTGGTGGTTTGTTTGCCAGTGTCCCATTCCTCTTATTCGATACTTCGGTACGTCGCACAGCGCACTAACACGCATTCAGTCTTAACTCTTATGTCGACCTTGTTCTCATTTTGGGCATGTCGTCTTCTTATGCGTGGGTTCAGGGAAAGACTCGGTGGCTTGTTTGCCATTGTCCCATTCAGAGGTGCAAAATATTGTCCTCTCGCTCTCCATAGAGGGTAGAAGATGAGCCTTAATTTCACGCGTGGTAGGTAGAAGATTCTTAAAAAATGCTTGGGAAACTACGTAAAAGGATACAAGAACATTGTTATACCCCATATACCTTCCAGGATGTTTCCTTTCTACTTGCGATAAACAATATCGACCGTACTTCTTCGGCCCCGTCATTTGATTGGTCAAAGACCTATATACTCGCTGCTGATTGGTGGCGATCCGCGTGCGTGCGTCTCGGCCGGCCGCGCTTGCCCGGCGTGGACGCTAGACCCGGCGCCCGGCCCGACCGCGGGCAGAAAAGTGGTCGAAGGCTTGTCGAAATGTAGAAGCTGTTCACCATCTTTTACTTCCTCTTTATGATGCAGTGCCAACTTGCTTTTAACACGATTTTGTAATTTTTGAAGAAAAAAAAATAATGCCGCTATTTTGTTCTCTCATTCTCTCATTCAATAGTTTTCTTTTACCCAAAAACGTTGCGGTAATCACCACTTGTGATCTCTTCCTGGGCACGTACGACGTACGTGTGTCATGAAGCCATTGTGACGTCACTCTGACCCCATGACTCGGTGGCTTGTTTTCCAGTGTCCCATTCATCTCACTCGATACTTCGGTACGTCGCACAGCGCATTCACACTTGTCAGCCTTGTTCTCATTTGTTTGTGAGTATCCAGTGCTTTTCATCATCGTCACCTCACGCCTTAACAAACAGTAGCTTTAGACTTTCAAGTCAGACAAAAAGAACAGAGACACGACACAAGAACAGCAGAATATTGACATCACACCGTAATCAACCTGTTTTAGTGACGTCATCGCACCGGCTCCTAGTGTGTATCGCTGCCGCCGCCGACAGCAGAAATACAGCCGTCCTGGCCGCACCGGCACCCTGACGGCTGACCTTCCTCCCCACCTGCGACACAAGGGTGACGGGAGGACGGAGCTGCGACCCTGACGTCCTCCCCACCTGCGACACAAGGGTGACGGGTGGACGGAGCTGCGACCCTGACGTCCTCCCCACCTGCGACACAAGGGTGACAGGTGGACGGAGCTGCGACCCTGACGTCCTCCCCACCTGCGACACAAGGGTGACAGATGTACGGAGCTGCGACCCTGACGTCCTCCCCACCTGCACACAAGGGTGACGGGGGACGGAGTCTGCGCCTGACGTCATACCCCACGCCTGTGCACACAAGGTGGACGGATGGCGGCAGCTGCGACCTGACGTCCCCCGCACCTGTAGACACAAGAGGTGACAGTGTACGAGCTGCGACCCTGACGTCCTCGCCCACCTGTGCGACCCTGACGTCCGTTCCCACCTGCGTAACAAGAGTGACGGATGGACGGAGCTGTGACCCCTGACCTTTTCCCCATCTTTGTCGTACACAAGCGGTGACGGATGGACGGAGCTGTGACCCTGACGGTTCCTCCCACCTGCTACAAGAGTGCGGGATGGACGGAGCTGCGACCCTGACGTCCTCCCCACCTGCGACACAGGGGACGGATGGTTACGGAGCTGCGACCCTGGACGTCTCCCCACCTGCGACACAAGAGTGACGGACTGGGACGGAGTGCGACCCTTGACGGCCTCCCCACCTGCGACACAAGGGACGGGTGGACGGAGCTGCGACCCGACGTCCGTCCCCACCTGCGACACAAGAGTGACGGATGGACGGAGCTGTGACCCTGACCTTTCTCCCCATCTGCGACACAAGGGTGACGGGTGGACGGAGCTGCGACCCTGACGTCCACCCCACCTGCGACACAAGGGTGACGGATGGACGGAGCTACGGCTCGGTAGCGGTCAGTGCCACTGCCGATCGCACCACTGGGAAATCGCAGCCTCCTCCCACACTGTCCCCTCCCCCTCCCTGAGGCTCCCGGGGCTCCCAGAGTCCCACCTATGTTCCGGAAGTCTCGTTCGCAGTCCGTCTTGGGTTTGATTAAGAGAACATAGCCTCTGGCCCAGAGTGGATACGCAGTCTGCCCTTCCGGTCGCGTCGGCGCAGGGATTGTCTCCATCGCCACTCTGCGGGTATTTTGGCGTGCGTCAGCGTCGGGATCATTTATCCTGCAGCGCTGGCACGCGGTGTGGTTCGGAAGGGGTCGTTATCTCGCAGCACAGATAGAGCGATCGTCTCGATGTTATGCTGCCGACGTTTACGTTTCTGTTCACCACAGACCATCACCGTGATGGAAGAGGTCTAGACGCGTCTTTCAGTCACTCGTTCTGCGGCTGCGGCCAGGACACATGAGAGAGGCAACTTTACTCTGCGGCGCACATTTCCATCGTGGCGCCTGACCGGTGAACTGCGCACGTGGCCGAGTTCCGCGCCATCGCAGCACCGCTGACGTCACGGCTGGTCCGTCTCAGATTGGGGCGATGAATAAAGGACAGGCCAGATCTGCCGCCTATTTCGGACGCCTGCCAGGATCGGCGCTGACACCTCTCGTAAATTGCTGCACCCGAGCTGGCCAGACACTAATGCACGGGACCGTAATGGAATGTGTCCAACATTAATGCGGCCACTTGTGGTAAGCGCTCAGCGGATTGCGCTGATATCTTCAGGATCTGGCTTCTGTATGTCCCGGCGGGGTGCTTCTATAAGTATGCAGTGGATCTTGACGGATTGGTTAGATCCAATTCGAATCACCCGGTTCGGTTCGGCATCCAATCTTAACCAGATTTATACGCGTGCCTGCAGGGACGCAGGGTGGCATGCATGCAAAGTGAATCATTCCGGATCTGGGAGATCCAATCTGATCCGTCGGATTTAAGCTGAATTCCTGAGTTTCTGACAAGATTGATCCAATGCAGTGGCTCTCACCTGGCGTGTTTTTAAACTCTCGCTTCAATAAGTAAAAGCCAGTTGATTAAATTTAGTGTAGGGTTAGGTTAGGTTTAGATAGGTTAGGTTAGGTGTGGTTGGTAGGTTGGATACCAATAGGTTAGGTTGGTTAGCCGAGGTTAGGTTAGGTGTAGGTTAGGTTAGGATAGGTTAAAAAAGCCAGTGCTGTGCTTTTCATTTTGTTCGGTATCTGACAAGATTGATCCAATGCAGTGGCTCTCACCTTCAACTCAAGGGTATGGCTACCCTCTTTCGGCCGACCTCAATGACTCGTTATGCCTCCCCTCTCATTGTTCAGACTGCAGTTCTGGGCTTCCAGCCCATGCGGCACAGTATCACTTCAGGCGGTTACTACTAGTGCCATCTAGGGACAGGAATATACAATATGTGCTGTCATACTTTGCTCTCGGCATCAATGGTATTACCCTTTTTGACGACCCGAATGACAAATGGTTTCGTACCCCGACTGAAGTTGAATTGCATGCATTGTACTACATTTCACAAAAAAGACGCAACACAAATTTCAGACAGGCATCAGAGGATCATGCTAAGTACGGCGTTTGCCGTTGCAAAGATATAAGGCGCCTTTTAAAAGGCTTTGTTTCGTCAAGTTTATCAGTAATAGGTACGTAGAACTATCATCCATAGCACTCGAGCCTGGGGCGGATACAGGGAGAGGCGGCCGTCCCCCTCTCTGTAGCCGCAGCGCAGGGCCCCCCTCCGTACCGAAGGCGTGGAAGGACCATGTAAGCAGACCGGTTCCCGCGTCGAAGGCGCTGGAATAGGCCTGCTTACTGGGTTCGATATCTGACGTTTGCCGCCCTCAGACCAAATGCCGCCCTCAGGCCAGATGTCGCCCTCATCACAGGTGCCGCCCCTAGCCATGTGCCACCTCCTAGCCATGTGCCACCTCCTAGCCATGTGCCTCCCATTAGTCATGTACTGCCCTTAACTATGTGACGCCCCTAGCCATGTGACGCCCTATGGTCAGGTGACGGCGCCCCTTCGGCCAGTGAGAACGCCCCTCCAGCCGATGACAGCGCCCCTCCGGCCAGCGACAGCGCCCCCGGTTAATGACAGTGCCCCTCTACCCAGTGACGTANAGGCGCCCGGTGCTGGCTAAGGCGTGATATGGGGCCGGTCAGGACAAGAGCCCGTACACAACAGGGTCCGCTCCTTGTAAAATATTTGATACGGCCCCTTCCTGATAGGGGTCCGTTCCTGGTACAGGCCCGATCGAGGCAGGGACCTGGTGCTGGGAGATATATGAATGGGGCCTGGTCAAGACGAGTACCCGGTCACAACAAGGCCCGGCCCTGGCATATTATTGATGCGGGCCCGTTTCTGGTGGGGGCCCGCACTTGGCCAGGCCCGATCGAGGCAGGGAGCCCGGTTGCTCGGTAATAAGCGTATATGGGGGCCCGGTCAGGATTTATGCCAGTCCACAACAGGGCCCGCTTCCTTGCAAAATTCTTGATACGGGTCCGTTCTGGTAGGGGCCGGTCTGGTTCAGTCCGATCGAGGCAGAGGGCTCGGTGCTGGCAGAGCGTGTGTCATGTAGCCCAGTCAAGACGAGGGCCCGGTCACAAGTGGGCCCGTCCTTGTTATTACGGGCCCTTTCTGATAACGGCCCGTTCCTGGTAGAGGCCCGATCGAGGCAGGGGCCCGGTGCTGGCAGATGCGTGATATGGGGCTAGGTCAGGACGAGGACCCGGTCACAATAGGGTCCGGTACTTGCATATTCTTGATACGGGTCCTTTCTGATATGGCCCTGTTCCTGGTAGAGGCCCGATCGAGGCAGGGGCCCGGTGCTGGCATCCTGTGTGATCTGGAGCCCGATCAGTACCAGGGCCAGGTCACAATAAGGCCCGCTCCTTGCAAATTCTTGATACGGGCCCGTTACTGGTAGTGGCCCGTTCCTGGTAGAGGCCCGATTGAGGCAGGGCTCCGGTGCTGGTAGAGAGGTGATATGGGGCATGGTCAGGTCGAGGCCCCGGTCAAAACAGGGTCCGTTCGCTGTAAATTATTGATATGGGCCCGTTCCTGGTAGGGGCCCGGTCTTAGTCAGGCCCGCTCGAAACGGGGACCCTATGCTACCACAGGCGTGATATGGGCCCCGGTTAGGACGAGTGCCTGGTCAGTGGTCACAACAGGGTACGGGCCTTGTATATTCTTAATACGGGCCCGTTCCTGGTAGGGGCCCGATTTTGTAAGGCCCGATCAAGGCTAAGGCGTGATATGGGACCCGGTCAGGTCAAGACTCTGACTAAAACCAGAGGCTATAAGCAAAGATGAACTAATTTTTTTACTTAAAACTGAGAAATATGCGTTTTTTCATAGGATTACATTGAAAAGGTCAATAATATATCTTGACCTTAGGCCACCGATATAGAAAATCCGAGATATTTTAAGCCCTAATGACCTCATGACGTGCTATGTGTTGCATGTCACTCGATTAGCCATTGTGCCGGTGGTGCTACCTAGAAGCTGCTTCGTGGTCAAAGGTCATGTCATTTGGTCTGACCTGAACCTGACTTGACCTGGTTGGACCCATTTGTTGCCAAAACGTTGGGCTTAGCTACTCATTTCAAGTTGCTGAAAGTTCCAAGTAGGATATCCCGTGCGTTTTCTGATTAAGGGTGGAAGAACGAGGGGGCGAAAAACGCCGCCTCCGAGCGCCTCCAGGCTAATTTCCCATTATGATTGACGAACATAGCCTAGCGTAGTTTATCGGGACTGTTGCCGTCCAAAGGCTGGGACTTTTTAACCGTAGACGTAGAGACATGAATCTGGGAGGTTAGAAAGGATAAATCGACATCATTTGGCCCAATTTATAAAACTACATCAATTTTCGAAGAGGGTAATTCATTCATGCCAGATGAATATGAAGTAACCGTGTAAACGCGGTTCTATTTGCACTATAGCTTACGATAAGCATCTTCAACGTCTATGGGGGGTAGCAAAAAAATATGTAACGCTTAAACTTTGCTGATGAATTAAAATTGGCTTCGCTATTGGCACGCGGAATGTTTCATCGTCAATACTAGAGATGTGCCTACCTAGGAAGTAGGAACCGATGACTTTTAGTATCCAAGCCCAACAAGGATAATGGGTAGCAGATCTTCCGAGAAAAAAATAGTTATAACGAAGTTTAATTTTTTTTTACGTCAACTTTTTATTAGTGCAAGCTTGCCAATTGACACGGCGTTTTTCTTTAGGCTAATAATAAGTGTGACCAATTGCATTGCGATCCTATGAGTTTCGTTCCCCTCACCGTCCTCTGAAAGTTGTTGACCCCTATCTGTCTCTGAAAGGTCAAAAATAATTATGTCGTTCATGACGCATGTGCTCATTTAAAAGCTCTAGTAGAGTAGAATACATTTTAATAGTTCGGTGAAATGTTTTAAATTCAATCGTTTTTCGTTTTGAGAGTCATAAACATCTACCAAAACCAAGCCTTCAATAGAGCTCTATTGAAGGCCATGCGTTTGTGTTCGATGTTTACGACTCTGAAAACGAAAACTGTTGAGTCTAAAGCATTTCAACTACATTAAAGTTTATTTCACACTACTAGAGCTTTCAAAAGAGCACATGTGGATGTATGTACGCCTTTGATTTGCTACCTTTTGGGTAGGGGTCAACAACTTTCGGATGTCCGGGGTAGGAACCAAAGTTTAAAGGATCGCAATCAAATTTGTCTTACTTGTTATTGACCTATAAGAAAAGAACGCCGTGACAATTTGCAAGCTTGCACAGATAAAATATTGTTTACACCCTTGACTGCGCAGCTTCCAGACAGCCATGCAGCAACTGGGACACCGCAGGGCCGATGCAGGCCCTGTATCCGTGGTTATGCCTTCCAAGTCATGCGCTGAGACCACCTCCACATTTATTTGTGCGAAGCTGTATTTGTAAAAATCAGCCAGGTAATGCGCAACTGATCCACAAATACCAGCTAACAAAAATACCTCAGTGGGTTCCCACCAGTACCACTTTGTGTGTTGTCACTGACCTCATTTGCAACTCTCATAGTTGCACTGCCACATCGTAACCCGCGCCCCCACTGGGGGGGGGTTGGAACACCCCTCATGTTTTTATCAAGATAAACGAAAAAAACGGCGACCGCGTAGCGCCCGACCAAATTTGGCATAACTATTCACTGATTCTTTCCGGACATTTGCCGAAATTTCAAAGTTTCGTGTCAGGGGGTTTTCTTTACTCAGTTTGTTTTTTTTTCCAGGGTCAGGTCACACACGGTTAGGTCAAGTGACCCCTACCTACAAAAAACGTTTGCAGTCGTGCCATAACTACAGTTTTTAACGGGATCGATATTAAACTTTCAAGGATTCATTAACATTAGTATCTCAAATGTTATTTTTGATTTTTGTATCGCGTGACCTTACGGTCGGGTCAATTTTGCGAATCTCCCCATTATAAGTCAATGGAGAAAATAAATCAAAAATGCTTTCTTTTTCGACGATATCAGTCCATTTCCTTCTGGATGATGTTATCATATGATATTATGTATGATCCAAGTGGTGCAGGTTTTGCTCAGGGAACATAACGGGGTCATCTGAGGTCATCCGAGGTCACCAACACCTTTTTCGTTCAATAACTCTGGCCATAATGAAGATAGAAGAACTGGCACTTTCACCAGTTGTTATTCTCGTCAAGACACATCTACGGATATGCAACATGACCTACTNGCAGGGGCCCGGTGCTGACAGAGGCGTGGCATGGTGCCCGGTCAGGACGAGGGCCCGGTCACAAGAGGGCCCGGTTCTTGGATATTCTTGATGCGGACATTTTTCTGGCAGGGGCCCGGTCTTAGTCAGGTCCGATCGAGGCAGGGTCCCGGGGCTGGCAAAGGCGTGATATGGGGCCCGGTCAGGACGAGGGCCCGAGTTCATGTATATTCTTGATACAGGCCCCTTTCTGGTAGGGTCCCGGTCTTAATCAGGTCTGATCGAGGCAGGGGCCCGGTGCTGACAGAGGCGTGGCATTTGGCCTGGTCAGGACGAGGGCTCGGTCACAACAGGGCCCGGTCCTTGCATATTCTTAATACGGGTCTCTTTCTGCAGAGCCCGCGCTTTGGTCAGGTCCGATCGAGGGCAGGCGCCGGTGCTGCAAGGCGTGATATGGGCCGGTCAGGACAAGGGCCCGTTACACAAAGCGGTCCGCTCCTGCGTAAATTATTTGATACCGGCCCCTTTCCCGATTAGGGGCCCGTTCCTGGTAGAGGCCCGATCAGGGCAGGGCCTGGTGCTGGGAAGATATGAATGGGGGCCTGCGTTCAAGACGCAGTGCCGGCTCACAACAAGGTCCGGCCCTGGGCTATATTTGATGCGGGCCCGTTTCTGGTGGGCGCCCGAACTTGGCCAGGCCCGATCGAGGCAGGGCCGGTGCTGTAACTGCCATGATATTGGGGCCTCGGCTGGCTGGTCAGAATTATGGCAGGTCACAACAGGGCCCGCTCCTGCCAAATTCTGAATACGGGTCGTTTCTGGTAGGGGCCCGTCTTGTCCAGGCCCGATCGAGGCAGGGGCTCCGGTGGCTGGCAGAGGTGTGTCATGTGGCCCAGTCAGGACGAGGGCCCGGTCACAAGAGGGCCCATTCCTTGTATATACGGACCCCTTTCTGAAAACGGCCCGTTCCTGGTAGAGGCCCGATCGAGGCAGGGGCCCGGTGCTGGCAGATGCGTGATATGGGGCCTGGTCAGGACGAGGACCCGGTCACAATATGGCTCGGTACTTGCATACTCTTGATACGGGTCCTTTCTGATAAGGCCATGTTCCTGGTAGAGGCCCGATCGAGACAGGGGCCGGTGCTGGCAACCTGCGTGATCTGGGGCCCGATCAGTACCAGGGCCAGGTCACAACAAGGCCCGCTCCTGGCAAATTATTGATACGGGCCCGTTACTGGTAGCGGCCCGTGCCTGGTAGAGGCCCAATTGAGAACAGGGCCCCGGTGCTGGCAAGACGTTTTTGGGATATGGGGCATGGTCAGGTCGAGGGCCCGTCCACAACAGTGTCCGTTCACTGTAAATTATTTTGAACGGCCCGTTCCGGTAGGCGGCTCGGTCTTGGTCAGGGCCCGCTCGAAACAGGGACCCTATGCTACCACAGGCGTGATATGGGCCCCGGTTAGGACGAGAGCCTGGTCAGTGGTCACAAGGGTCACAAGGGCCTTGCATATTCTTAATACGGGCCCGTTCCTGGTAGGGGCCTGGTTTTGTGAGGCCCGATCGAAGCAGGGGTCCACCTGCTAGCAAAGGCGTGATATAAGACCCGGTCAGGTCAAGTCTCTGACTAAAACTAGAGGCTATAAGCAAACATGAACTAAATTTATTACTTAAAACTGATAAATATGCTTTTGTGTGTTTTTTCCCAATAGGGTTACATTGAAAAGGTCAATAATATATCTTGACCTTAGGCCACCGATATAGAAAATCCGAGATATTGTAAGCCTTAATGACCTCATGACGTGCCATGAGTTGCATGTCATGTCTCTCGATTAGCGATTGTGCCGGTGGTGCTACCTAGAAGCTGCTTCGTGGTAAAAGGTCATGTCATTTGGTCTGACCTGGTTGGGACCCATTTGTGGTCAAAACGTGGCGTAGCTACTCATTTCAAGTTGCTGAAAGTTCCAAGTAGATATCTCTGCGTTTTCTGATTAAGGTGGAAAAACGAGGGGTCGTAAAAAGCGCCGCCTCCGAGCGCCTCCAGGGCTAATTCCCATTATGTTGACGAACTTAGCCTAGCGGTAGTTTATTCGGGACTTTGCCGTACAAAGGCTGGACTTTTAAACCTGTAGACGTAGAGGACATGAATCTGGGAGGTAAGAAAGGATAAAGCGACATCATTTGGCCCAATTGATAAAATTACATCAATTTCCGAAGAGGTAATTAATTCATGCCTAGATAATATGAAGTACCGTGTAAACGCGGATTATATTTGCACTACGCTTTACGCAAAAGCATCTCAAACGTCTATGGGGGTAGCCAAAGAATATTGTAACGCTTAACTTTGCTGATGAATAAAATGCTTGCTATTTGCACGCGGAATGTTTCATCGTCAATACTAGAGATGTGCCTACCTAGGAAGTAGGAACCGATGACTTTTAGTATCCAAGCCCACCAAGGATAATGGGTAGCAGATCTTAAAAAACATCTAGTTATAACGACGTTTACAAGTTTTGACGCAATCTGTTCACCGTGCTTCTCTTATTTTGACCAAACTCCAGAAAGCCTGCGTGCGTGTCCCCCCAAAACACATTTTTTAGTGCAAGCTTGCCAATTGACACGGCGTTCTTCTATAGGCTAATAACAAGTATGACCAATTGCATTGCGATCCTTTTAGTTTCGTTCCCCTCACCGTCCTCTGAATGTTGTTGACACCAATCTGTCTCTGAAAGGTCAAAAATAAATGATGTCGTTCATGACGCATGTACTCATTTGAAAGCTCTAGTAGAGTAGAATACATTTTAATAGTTCGGTGAAATGCTTTAAATTCAATAGTTTTTCGTTTTCAGAGTAATAAACATCTACCAAAACCAAGCCTTCAATAGAGCTCTATTGAAGGCCATGGTTTGTGTAGATGTTTATGACTCTGAAGACGAAAACAATTGAGTCTAAAGCATTTCAACTACATTAAAGTTTATTCTACACGTCTAGAGCTTTCAAAAGAGTACATGCGAATGTATGTACGCCTTTGATTTGCTACCTTTTGGGTAGGGGTCAACAACTTTCGGATGTCCTGGGGAACCAAAGTTGAAAGGATCGCTATCAAATTTGTCTTACTTGTTATTGACCTATAAGAGAAGAACGCCGTGACAATTTGCAAGCTTGCACAGAAAAAATATTGTTTACACCTTGAATGCGCCAGTGCCGAGATTCCAAAGACAGCATGCAGCAACTGATTGACACTGCAGCGGCGTGCAGGCCCTGGTATTCCGTTGGTTATGCCTGTTCCCAAGTCATGCGCGAGGACCACCTCCGCATGCATTTATTGCGAGCTGTATGTTGACAAATCAAGCCATGTTATGCGCAACTGATCACTAAATCACAAATCACTGAATCGCTTAAAACTGATCATCGAATTACCACGCTACAAAAAAATACCTCATTATCACCAGTCACCACTTCTGTGGTTTGTCACTGACCTCATTTGTTCAACTCTCGACAGTTGCACTGCACAATCACAGGGCGGCGTAGGCCAGGATTTTCGAGGCATACCACATTTTTCCGACAGGGGGCATCACGACCTGGGAAGGGGGGGGGGCATCATCATGTGAAGCACGAAACTTTTTTACACCTATCTAGGGGTAAAACACGCAAAAAGGTGTGATGATCAATCCCACTTTTTGAGCATCTGGAGAGGTGTTGACGACACCCCCACAAGTGTTGCCTTAACACCTCTGTCACAAATCAACACTCGATGGTTACACCTGCCTCTCGGGTAAATTTTACGTTACACTTGAGGAAAACACTCCGTTCGACAGTGTTACAACTGAGGAAAACACTCGTCGTTAGTGTTACACTTTTTAGCAAAATACGAAAGTCAGGTGTACTTTTACACCCGTTCCCGCGTTGCTGTCCGCGGGGGAGAGTGCAGCTATCCTGGGGTACCGTGGTCCTTAGGCAGGTGTAGCTGAACCCGTTTCTACGTAGCGGTACACAATTGCCGAAGTCCAAATCATCGTTTATTGCGGCTCGCAACGACATGGCAAAATCACATACAGCTTACATCAAATGTACCAGCGACCGACGGCGAAAATGGGGATGCTGGGCTTTCTATGAAGCGCCGCAAGCGCACAGGTCCCGCGNACTTGATTGTTAACATTCATACAAACAGGTCCGAGGTCGTCAATTCATACATCAATTAATTGGTGACTAAGGTATTGGTGACTAGGTATTGGTGACTAAGGTGACTAAGGTATTCTCCAGTCTGTAAAATGTGGCGGGTTTCAACAAGATCTCGTCAGGGAAGGGTTGACACCAACAACATCAAATTGGGGCAGCTTTTGACAATTTGACGGCGCTTTGGAAATTTTGGGACAGCGTTTAGACTATTTGAGGTTATTATGGTCATTCGGAAATCAATTTACGCTAGATAAAGAATGTGATTTGATCACTACCCCCGCCATCAAGCATTTTGGCTAGGGAAGAAACTAAATTTGATTTTGGAATCCTGCACCGGCAGGATTCGTGCTGCCCCAAAAACACATTGTTGACGTTCCAGCCACGCTTAGAAGACTGGGGCATGCTGTGAAAAGTTTATCCGTTATTATTTGTTTCCACAAAAGTTGGACACAAAATTGAATACAAATACAAACAAATAATACATTATACGTCCCTCTTTGTATGATCACCAAATGATGTAGATTAAAAAAACAATAATCTCACCTTGGGGTTGTCTGAACCAGTACCAAAGCGACAATCTGGACAAAAAGGTCCATCTGGTGTTATCTTTGGAGGCAATCATGGGTGCTTTACTCAGGTGTGTCTTGGCAGATTCTGCTTACTGTTGAAATGTGAGCAGTTTTCATAGCCACACCAACACTTATAACTCTGCAGAGACCACGACTTCTTTTTATTTGGTCTTTCATCCATGTGTTCTTTTCATTTCAAGCACAGCCAAGTCGCTCCATTCTGAGTTCAACAAGTCAACAAATCTCACTTAGCCAAACACTTCAAACTGTTTATATACCTACGCAACACCTCAACCTGAGCTCCAACATCACTCAAATTAGCGCACAAGTTTCAGGTTGTAAGAAGTACACAGCAGTTGACCCAACATCTTACTAGTACAGCCAGGGCCAAATACTATACAGCCTAGTTGTTTGATCTACGACCAACGCGATCAGGGCATTCGAGGTTCATCGGCTTCAATAACGTGAGAGACCGCGAGAGTCGCCAGGATCAACGATCTCTGCCGATCGAGACCGGTGTCTCCTAGTAGGTCTAATATTTTTGTAGTAACAAAGCAACTGAAATGTACCAGAAAATGGTGCCCTGAGAGAAGCCTGTTGGGCTATTTCTTAGAAATATGCATAGAAATTCCCTAAACGACATTTTTATGCTGGAAATTACTTTCTTTGTGTCTAGTGTATAGACAGTCCCTTTTGTACTTTTTTGGTCTCCAACTGCCACCTCATAGGTGCTTAGTGGTCGCCGATAATATCCACCNAAAAGGTCCATCTGGTTTTATCTTTGGAGGCAATCATGGGTGCTTTACTCAGGTGTGTCTTGACAGATTCTGCTTGCTGTTGAAATGTGAGCGGTTTTCATAGCCACACCAACACTTATAACTCTGCAGAGACCACGACTTCTTTTATTTGGTCTTTCATCCATGTGATTTCTCTTCATTTAAACAACAGCCAGTCCGCTCATTCTAAGTTCAAACAGTCAACAAATCTCCACTATTAGCAAACACTTCAACTTGTTTTATATACCTAGCGCAAAACACCTCGAACCTGAACTCACGCAACAATCAACTTCGAATATAGCGCACAAGTTTCAGGTTGTAAGAAGTACACAGCAGTTGACCCAACATCTACTAGTACAGCCCAGGGCAGTAAAATACTATACAGCCTAGTTGTTTGATCCTACGACCAACCGATCAGGGCATTGCGAGGTCATGGCTTCATAACGTGAGAGACCGCGGAGAGAACCAAGGGGAATCCACTCCGATTATCTTGCCTATGCGGAGACCCGGTGGTCTTCCCTAGTAGGTCTATATTTTTGTAGTACAAAGCATGAAATGTACCAGAAATGGTAGCCCTGAGAGAAGCCTGTTGGGGCTATTTCATATAAATATTCATAGAATTCCCTAGACATTTTATGCTGCGAAATTACTTCTTGTGTCTAGTGTATAAATACAAGTACTTTTTTACTTTTTGGTCTCCCAAATGCCACCTCATAGGTGCTTAGTGGTCGCCGATAATATCCACCATGTCGGTGTTTTTTTTCACCCCTGAGATTTCAAGCTAAACATACAATTTATGCTTCTTATAGACGCAAATTGTACACGGAAGCCATGCACAAATGTGTACTTGATTGCCGTAATAAGTTAATACAACCCCAGACTTAAGCCATTTTGAAGAATTCCTAGACAACCCCAAATATGGATGAAAATAGCCCCGTTCAACTCGCCAGTTCTCGGAGAACCACTTTGAAAGCCATGAGTAGCCATTGCTTTTCAACAATTTTGTTTTTGGCGCAACTAAATGTAGGTACAACATATGAGTAAAATGTTCATTTTTCTGCCTTATGTCAATCAATGACAGAGTTTGTGCAGCACTGTAAAGCTATATTTGGTAATTGGTAGCACTTTCATGAAACAAGCCTGAGTTGAGTAAATAACTTTGGAGACAAAACCGTAATAACTTAAGATATTGAAGAAAATTACAAGTGCAATATCCAGAAGGAGTCGCTGAAACGTACCGTCTGTTTTGCCTGTGGAGCTGAAGCCGAGAGGATGATCAAGCGAGCGGGGCGGCTGACTTTACCGCAGAGCAGCAGCAGGAGGGTAGCGGTGTCTTCAAAATGACTGGAGCTGTTGTGCCCCAGGTGCTCAATGCCTTGGCAGGAACCTCGCCGTCGGCCTTTATATAGCGCCGGCGCGCTGCTGGCCGCGGGGGCGCCAAAAACATGGTGTCACCTTGCGGCCGGCCCGCTGGCGGGGCCCGACAACAGGCCGAGAGCTGCCGGCCTGCCCCGCGCTGTTGCCGGCCCGTTTTTGCTCCCCGGCAAGGCCCCAGCGACGAGCCAGTCATCTTTGCTGGAGCAAAGAGACAAAGCCATGTGTGCTTCACAACCGTGGCCGAAATTAGCACATACTTAGACTCAGGGATTTGGAAACGACAAGAAAAGTGAGGGGGCCAGTGAAACTTTAATATTGTCTCGAGAGAAGCCCCCCACGATTTTTTTCTCCGATTTGGGCTCTTCTCGTCCTGGCGAACCTCTTGCTGTTTTTGTTTCTCGCCAAGCAAACGCAAATATTTAAGAGAAGAAAGATATAGAAATGGTGGCATGGCCTGGCCGCCCCCCCGTTCCTATCCTATGCTAAGACTGACTTGTATACAGGGTCCAAGGATGGCTTTCAGAGGGGCAACCAGGGGAGAGCGTAGAGGGGGCATGTGTCCTCCCCCTTGAGCCGACTTTTACATTAAAAAATATCAGCGACGTCCCACTTTTTGACTGTTGAGTGGCCCTGTAGGGTAAGGTGGCCTTAATCCGGGAGATATGTGTTTTTTTTGGGGGGGGGGACATTGCAAAGTGGGAACCTGGGGATGCCGTGTCTCCCCTTGTCGGAGGTCTGGCTGTGCCTCTGATTGCTTTGAAGCTGGGGAACAGAGTGGAACATTCTTGCTAAATGTAAGCAAACAGAGAAGACAATTTAGCCAAAATGCATACACTCTGCTTTATCATTACCACATTACACAGACGGTCTTTATCATTACACCCATTTTTTTTTAAATGAGGTACGGGAAATCCTCTGTAAAACTCGGGAAAAAGTGTGGAACAATATTATTAATACGGTACGGTGTCGTTTTCCACCCAAATTTCACAATGTTAGGACACTGCTTATAACAATGCTGAATATCGATATTTAGGTTGATTTGTTTTCTTACTTAATGTCTAATAATGTCCACCATACGTGTCGATTTATATACTTCTGAGGAGGCCCCCACCTTCCAAATAATGAGTTCGGTCCCCCCAATGTTATCCAAGACCTCCCCAATGTCTACTCTACCCTTGGCCCACAATGTTTTTGGCTGCTGGCTGATCCAAGAGGCCCGGGGTACCAAAACTCAAAGGCTCGCAATGCAATTTGACATCACATGTTTATTGACCTAGAGAAGAACGCCGTGCCAATTGGAAAGCTTGCACTGACATCAGTATTTGTTTTTGGGACACCCTAAGGAGCCCTCTCTCGACGGTACTAGACAGGAGGCCCCTGGTACTAGACAGGAGACCCCCGGTACCAGGCAGGCCTCCGGTGCTAGACAGGAGGCTCCGGGTACAAGACACTAGACAGAAAGCCCCCGGTACTAGATAGGAGGCCCAAGATAAGTATCTTCCAAGATAAGATAAATATCTTCTAAGATCCAAGATAAGAAATAGGATGCCCCAGGTACTAAATAGGAGGCCCGGTACTAGACAGGAGGCCAACGGTTAGACAGGAGGCCCCCGGTACTAGATAGGAGGCCCCGTCCCCGGTGCTAGACAGGAGACCCCAGGTACTAGACAGGAGGCCCCCGGTACTACATCAGGAGGCCCCCGGTACTAGATAGGAGGCCCCGTCCCCGGTGCTAGACAGGAGACCCCCGGTACTAGACAGAAGGCCCCCGGTACTACATTGACAGGAGACCCCCGGTACTACATTGACAGGAGACCCACGGTGCTTTATATAGACTGGAGGCCCCCGGTGCTATGTAGACTGGAGGCCCCCGGTATTCGTCAAGGGTCCCGTGCCCCCGGTGCCCGTCAGGGTCCCCATTAGCTAAAAATCAATAGGAATGGTCCAGAAAATCCAAAATCAGAGCCCTTGATATCTACCTCAAAATGATAAAACTCACAGGATTTGGCGCACTTTATTTTTAGGAGGCCCCAATTTCGCTTTTTATATTTATAATATTTTTAGTGACTCGAAATCGACCTAGGGGCTGTCTATCGCCCCCATCGTCACCCTTGTATCCGCGCCTGCCATTCACTACAAGGCAATCGAACTTCTCTCAGGTTCCACGATGGAGCGGAAGTCCTATTCGTTGTTCCATTGTTCCTGACTATGTTCTCTGACAGGAAGTTGGCATTATATTAAACATTCCTGTGTCACGAATGGCTGCTGATTACCGTAGGTCGGCCTGCTCCGTGCTCGGCACAGAACTCGGCCGGCGCGGTATTAACATATCACTCACGGAGCCCTGAGGCGCGGCGAGCGGCACGACATGTCCCTCCGCCCGGCCCCGGGGCGACCTCCCGCTCCCAGCTCGGAGACACGTGGCCGCCACACAAAGGGCGCTGGAGGGAGACGCCGGGGTCGATGGTGCCCCAAATGGACAGTGTCCGCCAGCCAGCGTCGCCCTGTCGCGCGCCTGAGATGGCCCGATTTAATGGCGTGAGACGGGCAACACGCCGCCGGCGGCGTCTTGCAAATTAATGGTGACCCACGCGTGGCCGCGGCGGCGGCGGCGGCGTGTGGGCGGCGGCGGGTTATTTGGAGCAGTGAGGAAAGTAGAAAATGACAGCCGGAGGATGTTAGTTTATGGGCTGAAGAGCGTACCCGCACTGACAGGCAAACTGTCTGGTGTCCTGTCGAGAGGGCTTAAAGGGTAAGGTAACATTAAGGTAAGGTATTAAGGTACTTAAAGGTAACATTGCAAGTTGTTTTGAAATTTGAATATGCATGACATTTTGGGCTAAAAACTATGGCATTTGTTCGGACAATATATGTAGATCCGTCGAGAAATAAGCAAGTTTCTCTTCTTTCCTTCTGGCCTCACAAAAAAAAACATATTTTTTAAATATGTCGATAGCATATCTGTACTTCACAAAAACTGCTGGTTTCTGGAAACCCACCGCAGTTTCACGGTTACTACAAGCACAAACACTAATGGTTACTGCTCAACTTACCCTGGTTATGGCTAGTTTGTGGCAGAATCTGCGTATGACGGAAATTTAACGTCAGCGGGTTTGACGTCATATAACGACGAAGTTTCGTAGGCCCTTTGGGGAATCTTAATTTAGGTTCTGTGTCGAATAATTTCGAGTCGCCAGTTAATCCCACTACTACCCATTTTTCGACCTCCTCTTCAATAATGTTAGCTCAGGTAAAATACCATGATAAGGGTGGGCTATTTCCTTTGAAGGCGCAGATCCAGGGGGCGCCAGGGCGCCTCCCCTTGAGCCGGGTCGCGCCCATGGCGCGCCCGTATGACGCGCCCGGAGGGCGTAACTTTTTGTATGTAGCCCACCCTGACCGAAATCCTGGGTCCGCGCAAGCTTTAAGCCCTTTTCTAAATGCATTACCGAGTGTCATTAGGTGATGTTTGCAATGTGTCATTTTGTGATAAGGATAGCACGATGCTGTATCGGAAATTCCGACCGATTAGCTGCTCACTGCAGGCGACGTGGTTATGTGCAAAGGTTCGAAGTTCTGCGCTTCTAGAGCTCTGCATTCGTTTGAAGGCCAAGGCACATTCGATGCTACAATATGCGCCTTTTTGCTTGATTGAATTACCCATTCACGTATCGTATGGTCGTTGCATCGTATATCGTATGCCGTATGGTCACGTATCGTATATAGTATATGTCGATATGTCGTTGCATTATGCGTTATTTTTAAATCACCTTATTACAAAGTTACAACATGTTAATAGCTTTTCGTCATTTGTCCTAGCTCGTATAACCTGCCGCTGCTCGCCGTATAGTTTCCCTGACTGTTCTCAATCTGTGTCATCCTGCAGCCACCGTGATCTGAAGCCGGAGAATCTGCTGCTGGACGAGAAGAACAACATCCGCGTGGCCGACTTCGGCATGGCCTCGCTGCAGCCGGACGGTCACACACTGGAGACGGAGCTGTGGCAGCCCTCACGCTACGCCTGGCTCCAGCAGGTTATCGGGTGAGTTCGGCAGCTCCGGACGGTCACAACGCTGGAGACGAGCTGCGGCAAAGCCCTCCTGACGCCTGTCCCAGAGGTTCACCGGGTGAGTTGAGCTAGCTCCGATGACGGTCACACGCTTGGAGACGAGCTGGCGGCAGCCCTCGACTCACGCTATCCAGAGGTTAATGCCCTGGGTGAGTTGAGCAATCGTCCGGACGGTCACACACGCTGGAGACGAGCTGCGGCAGCCCTCACTACTGCTGTCCACGAGTTATCCGGGGTGAGTTGAGCAGCTTCCGGACGGTCCACACGCTGGAGACGATAGCTGCTGGCAGCCCTCACTAGCCTGTGTCCAGAGGGTTATCCGGGTGAGTTAGGACAGCTCCGGACGGTCACAAATACAGCCTGGAGACGAGCTGCGCAGCCCCACTACGGCCTGTCCAGAGGTTATCCGGGTGAGTTGATGCATGTCTCCGGACGGTCAAACGCTGGAGACGAGCTGCGACAGCCCTCACTACGCCTGTCCGAGGTTTAATCCGGGTTGAGTGGTTTGAGAGTCGTGTGTATAATCGCGGAACGACCTGGTGCAGGCGGCGGGGGCGCGACGTATTTCGGCGGACTTCGACATGTTTTCCATTTTTGCGTTATAGCAACTATCAAAATTTGATGCAGAAATTAGCTCTGCGTGTATGCTCAGTCAATATTTTTTAATGCTTTCTCGATAAAAAAAAAAAAAAAAAAAAAGGAAGAAAAAAAGGGAAAAAGAAAGGAGATGAAAGAGAACAGATGGCGTAATGAGCAGTGTAAAGTCTATTTAGAAGTTAAGAACTTTTTATTATTTATTTTGTCTCTTTCCAAAGTACGTAGCTATCTTGAGATGATCATGATAATATTGATGTAGGCACATCGAGAGTGATCAACATATGAGGTGATATGTGAAGTTTCAGTACAGTGTGAGCTAAAGACGAAGAAGCGGGAGATGCGGATGAGCTCTCACGGACCGGTTGACAATCATTCCGGCGTCTGTTCAGTTGTGCTGATTTGGACTGTTCTGCCTGTTTGTGGCCTCGTGAACTTTGACCGTCTGCTGGGATCGTCTGCCGGTCGTTCAGGTCAGTTGGTTGACGCGGGCTTGTGCTCGGTCCCTTTGTGATGGCGTTATGCGTGTGGTGTTGTGTGCGTTTGCGTGTGCGTGGCGGTGCGTCAAGGGCGGGATCCAGAGGGGGGCGCAGAAAGGGCCTCATGGCTCGCCCAGAGGTCTGAGAGCTATGTGTGTGACCAGGCCCTGCCAGAAGTATCGGTCGACCGTACAAGCTGTAAAAATTGTGTTTTCGCAACAGTCGCAAGAATACACGCGCGATTAGCACTATAAACCGGAATTTTGCGCTCGTCGTGTCGCGGCAGAGGTGCATATCAAAATACTGCAATTATTAGTAATGAAAGTAGTGGATTAATGTTGGAAAATGGAAAATGAAATGAATTTAGCCGGTCGTGGCAGTGCCGCAAACAGCCATATAAACAAACAAAGGCGCGTTTGGCAGTCCTGTGGTGGATAGCCTGATTTGTAGCCTCCAGGCCCACTGCCCCTGCATTAAAATATGAACTTGCAAGTGGTGGCTAAAATGTTAAGCTAAGTCTGCCGATTTCCAGAAAAAAGGTGGACGCGAAACGGCAGAGACGGCGGACATCGGCACCCAGGGTAAGCTTGCTGTCCGCGGGTGTCCAAGTGTGCTGGTGCGCAAAGATGTGTAATGGAGTGGGGACTTGATGACTATGTACCTATCTCCCCAAGCATGTTAGTCCAGGCTCCTTCAGGAAGTCGCAGGGACATTTATGTGGCGGGAAAGCCGTTCTGGAGCTCGCCGTCGGCTGTTTTCACACCATTTTGCACTGTTGGTTGATATCATGTTTGTATGTGTGGCAGTTCGCGTGCATATGTTACGCGATCTTTTTGGGTGCGCTCAGGGGTGGTGGCGGCCTGGTGATGGGGTATTAGTGTTGGGTTAAGAATATCAGTTACTACTTAACCTCCCATAATTCCCATATACCTAAGTGTATAAGCAAACTTCTGCCACCGGTCATCGTGATTGTACTACGCGAATAATTATTTATTAAAAATAAATTAATTTTTACTATTTTGCATCATACCGAAATGTGCAACCGGCATAGGGGTTATCTGAGTCTTGGTTCCAATGTTTAAAACTTTCGTTTTCCACGGACCTAAATATAAAACTTTTACGAGCCGCTTCGTTCGGCGTCACAGTGGTCTCCATAGTCATAAACGAAGCCATCGCACGTTTCGTTCTGCTAACGGTGATTGAATGAAAAAGCACGTTTAGCTTTTTTATTCTCTACAATTGCGAACCGCTATCATATTTTTGGGTTTTATCAGGGCAACCCGTAAAAATTTCGCGCTGCTTTCGGCGGCGCTAATATAACAATAACCTATTTCCTTTTCGATATGCCAAAAGAAGTCGAAAAAAATTAAAGAAGTCGTGTGGTTGGCAAATAAAGCGGACTAAAACTTCCGGGAACAAATTGTGAAATTGGGGGCAAGGTAAGGTCCAGCGAAAACGTGTTTGCCTCGCCCCAAAAAAAGTCCCGGCTGGATCCGCCTTGGCGTGCGTGCGCGTGGGCGTGTATGTTCGGATAATCAGTATTCCGGTGGCCCGCTGGCCTGGCTGCGAGCTGTGCTGGCTCAGCTGGATCCAATGGCTTTTGGCAGCGACGACTGGTTGCCGGAGCTTTGTGTTCGGCGAAAAATGGAAATAAGACATAACAAATGTGACGTGATCCTTGAAGCAGAAACAAGTTTAGTCGTTTATAGAAGAGTTCTGAGTGCTTGCCAAATCTTACCGCCTATTAATCCTACTAACCATATTCCCTGCAGTTCCCTTTGGGCACACGTTAACCTGCGCGAGGGCACATGTTAACCTGCACACGTTAACCTGCAGATTCTGTCCCAGAAGTATCGATAACCACTCGGTTGCTTCTGTTGGGATGAACATCATTTGATTTGTCATGACAATATATTTGTTTTCTTTCTTTTCTTTCTTTTTGAACACAGTTTTTTATTTGTATTATTAAATTTGGGTCTGGGGGCAACAAATACGTTTTTTAAAGGTCATTGCGGTTATGTGGTTCGACTGGTTGTCATGCCAAAAACATTTTTGAGCTTGAAATGTATTGCTCTGCAATATATCCAAAGACGAGTACCAAAAATGCAAAATTCATAGACGTATCCAGGGCATGTAAAATGGGGGGGATTTTCGAATATAAGATATGTGCTAATTGTGATTATTTCAGACGACATGAATGTCACATATGGGCATTATTTTTTGTAATTTGTTCAATGTAATTTGTTGCGCATAGGTGGATCCAGGTGAACAGCGTTGGAGCACCATGCGCGTAACGCATTAATCATCTTGCTAACTTTAAGTTGAACCAAATTTGAGGTGGTATCGCCTCACATTTTTGTGTACCTGAGTATGCCTCTGCCAAAAATTGTACAATCACAGTATTTATTATATATATTGCAGTGAATTGTTTTCTGGCGCATTCATTGCACCGCAAACTACGAAGGAAGTATGCGCCACACAACCGCATTCGTAACACCCTCCCCAAAACAGGAGTCTGGCGCCACCTCCGCTTGGCTGTTTTTTACGCAACACGCCTTATTCAGTTTTGGGAAAAGTCACAAAGTTTCAAGACGCTTGGCCTAACTGTTTAGAAGCGGCAAGCGAAAAACAACCAGGAGGCAGAATCCAGAACCAGAGGAGGCAGAGTCTGCTCCCACGGGGAATAGTGTTTAACATGTTTATGGGCCAATTGTACAAGGCTGTGGGCGTGTTTTGTTTAGAGAAGATGAAATTCTTGTAACGGTGGGTTTGATAAAATATGTCTCTGCGTTATGAATTATTCATTTGAGCTATAATCTTGGACATTTTAATCGTTTCCTGTAAAATGCCTTCAGCGCGCCTATCAACCCCGTTGCGCGTATAAGGTGGCGGAACAAATGGTTGACGCTAGTGTCATGCACCCAGCGATGACGGCGATGTTGACGATGTAATCGATATCTTGTTCAGGGCAGATTCCCGTGTTGACTTCCACGTGGTGTTCAGTTTGTGTAACTTAAGAGCTATAGATACGGTAGAATCCCCTCATGTAGGGATACCTATGACACAGACGGGAAAATAGTTGGCTTGCTGTTTGTTTCCTAGATTACATCATTTAGCCATCCCCAGGCCAATATTGTCAGATCGGTCCAGATAATTAGTACGGCACGTGAGGCGCATGATCACCACGCCAAAACAGAACTACCGTTTTTTCTTCTTCTTACTGATCCCCCATGATTTCTGTTTAAATGCGAATCGAGTGTTACCTTAATGGGTTAATTTATCACACGTATCTGCAGGTTCATGAACTACTTTTGCGGCGTGAAGTTAATAGTTTTAACCAATGTAACATATATCCCTGAATCAAAGATCGATGCATCGAATAACATTATATTGCGTGTAAATACCGATCCTTCCACAAATGTGCATACTGCATGCCACTTTCTATTTCTCTTTTATCTCTTAATGTGTCATTTGAGCCGTCTTTTCAT